>QFEO01011210.1:0-18932 GCA_003316615.1 Amanita pseudoporphyria | reverse complement strand
CAAGGGGTATTGTATGATATTGGCGCCTTGGGATTTGTTTTGGTCGTCGACCACTGGTGTATTGATAGCATGGCTCAGCGCAGAAGGGGCATTGTTCAAGCTCGCTGAAAGGGCCCGTAAATGCGGCACACGAGTCCACACACATATCATGTGTGATGGGAACAATGCCGCTAATTTGTTGGATGCGGCGCTTGACCTGATCATATGAAAGGAAAGTTTCGTCTGGGTGTCGGGCAAGAGCGGCAGAACGAAAAGAGTTATAGACATCCTGGGAAGCATTGTTGACAGAGAGAAATGTGCGGAGCGAGAAAATGAAGTCAGGATCATGCACGTTGAAGGGGAAATCACTTGGTGCCGCGCGCAAACGAGCTATGTCGTCCGGATGCATGTTGCTGTTGTCAAGTGTTGCGTTCTTCAGTTCCTCGATGAATCGGGCTGTTACTTCTATGTCGTATATCTCAGAGTCGAGGCCCATGGTTTGAGTCTCAGATTGACTCGGAGAGAAGTCGTGTTCGATTATATTATCCAAATTTCCGAATGGATGATGCATATCGCCGTTCGTGTCCTCAGGAGATCTTTCATGGTGGTGATTGGCATTAACATCTTTGCGGGTATCAACACCATCATCTACCTAGACAGAAGAAAATAAGAATTAAAGCTCAGAATAATGTAGAACGTACCTGTTCACCTAAAAACTCGTCCTCAGCTCCAAAGCCTCGTGTTAGTATATCATCGTCTTGTAGTTCTTCATTCCGAGCGTCAGAACTGCTCTGAGTCTTGTTATAAATGCTACTACTTGTCTATTCATCTGAAAGTAAGAATTGAAAGTGAAAGACGCGTAAAACGTACATTAGAATCCGGATTTGGTGGGGTAGTCTGGGTACTGGCCTGGCCAGCACTCGATCGTGCTGTATGTGGTTGGAACTGCCCCGCTTCGTTGCGCAGTGGCAGCGGGATTCCCCTCCTTGCAAAGTACTCTCGAATGCCAGTTTCATGGTCCTCACGAGCATATTTGCGCCGTATTGCACGACGTTGAGATTCTCTCTGGATTTCCTTGTGTGCGCGTCTCATAGCTGTGTGTGCCGATATTTCCCTAAGTTCGTCTTCCGTAATTGAACACAAGATAGGTACTATCTATTTTCTTCGATCGTTGAATACGAGTTAAAGATTAAAAATAGACAGTCTATTTTACCGGATATCTGCTCTCTGGACCCGGCACGCCAACAATCAAAAACAATTCAAAATAATCAATGAAATTGAGGGATAATAGGATCAAATAGCCCCGTTTCTCACTGGGGATGAGGAACCAGATCCAAATGATCTGTTCTTGTGTCTCGTTATTCATGGGGATTCTACCATAGGTGACCGTGGCCTGTACTCGGTCTCGGATGTCCTTGTAGGTAGGGTTGTTTGGGCCTGTGATGGCTGAAAACGGTTCTCGATCGTAGAACCCAGAAGGATCGGGGGCGTATCCAAGTCGTCGATCTTCTTCTGTAATTTCTGTATTGCGGTTGCGAGGGGTGACAGGGTCCTCAGGAGGGGGAGCAACTGCACGTGCGGCAGTGCTTTGTTGACCAGACATGACAGAATCTGTGTCGTCACTGATTCTGATGAGCGGATGAGCAATTGTAGCTCTATTCTGACGCTCATTAACTGGTAATATTGTGTCAGCATTTCTATCTGATGAGTAGTCAGGGGGGGCACAACGCGGTGATGTTTGTATGATGGTGGGGGCATCTGCATTCATGGCATCGATGTGGTTGTTGTGTTCGTCGATATAAAAGTCATTTGGATCTTGTTCAGACGCCTCGGAGGGGGAGGCGGAACGTCGAACGGATAATGGGGAGTCATCTGGGGTAGGGGTGGTGAAGGCAAAGTCCGTGATAGTGCGAATGATTTGTTGTTGGGATGACATGGGTAAAGAAGTGGGGATGGAAGCTCTTAGGCGAGTTTCTTCCTTCTTTTATATTCTTCTAATAGTTCATCCGCATTAGTGATGTTCTGTTCAGGTTCCCAGGTATTATTAGAACTGTCAAAGTTCTTCCATTTGATGAAGTATTGATAGTGGCGTCCTCAGGTTGATCGGTGAGCGATTATTGCTTCAACTTCATATTCTTCTGATCCATTGATAAGGTCAGGTGGTGGTTGTGTATTATTAGGTCCGTGGATGTCCGTTTCATTATATGGAGTTAGGACGGTGGCGTGAAACACGGGGTGGATCTTCCATTGAGTTGGTAATTTTAACTTGTATGTTAGCGGTCCCAAGACTTCACTAACAGGGAAGGGTCCTTCTCGTTTCGGGGCAAGTTTCTGTGATTCATATGGAATGCGTAAATTTCGTGAATCTAGCCAGACTTTCTGTCCTTTCTTGAAGGGTTTAGAGTGGTGGGTGACTCGTTGTGTCATTTTTAGACGTGTGAGTTCATGAGCGGCTAGCGCTTCTTCTCTAGCTTTATTTAGCGATTTGAGGCGGTCTTCTGCTGCTGGGGCAGTGATCTTCTCAAATGCTTCAGGAATAGATATGGGGTTCGTTCCGTACATCAGGTAAAACGGGGTTTGTTTCAGTTCCTGGTGTTCCTTTATGTTATGCGCGAATTCTGCTATTGGTAGAAATCTATTCCAGGAGTGGGGTTCATATGCACAGAATATTCGGAGGTATATCTCTAGTTCCTGGTTGAGGCGTTCCGTTTGTCCATCTGTTTGTGGATGAAAAGCGGTGCTCATTTTGTGCTTAATGTGTAGTCCGTTTGTTATCTCCTTAAAGACTTTAGCGGCGAATTGCGGTCCTCTGTCTGAGATCATTGTGTCGGGTAATCCATGTCGGTGGAATATGTTATTAATATACAGGTCAGCAGTTTGTAACGCTGTGATCGTTTTGTGACAAGGGCTAAGAATTACTCCCTTTGTAAGTCCTTGGTCGACCACGACAAAGATAGAATCAAAACTGTCCGAAAGGGGGAGATCGGTGATAAAATCCATTGTGATTTGTTGGAAGGGTCGTGTGGCATGACTTATAATCGGCATAAGGGGAGCGGCAGTGGGGTGTGTAAGAGGTTTCATTTGTTGACAAATAGCGCATCCGTCAATAAACTTCTTGGTAAGGACGGTGAGGCCAGGCCACCAGTACGTTTGCTTTAGCAAGGCAATGGTCTTAAAGAGGCCAGGATGGCCTGTGACAAGGGAATCGTGAATATCGCGAATGATATCGATTCGGAGATTGTCAGAGGAGGGAACGTATGTTTTCCCTTTGTAGAAGAGGGCTCCATCGGTGATAGACCAGTCGGAGATGGCAGTCCAAAGAGGAGGCGGTGATAATGCGATCGCGAAGATCGAGGTTAACAATATTTATAAAATGATCGTCAGTAAAAATGGTGACGTCATCGGTGTCGTTATCAGTTTGCGTGTGATCAGGTCGTCTAGATAGAGTATCTGCTTGTTGGAGTTTTGTGCTGGGTACATGTTGTAGGGTATAATTGTATCTGGAGAGGTCATGCCACCAGCGGGCTTGTCTGGCAGTGAGTCGTTGAGGTGATCTGTAATATGTGAGGTTTTTGTGATCACATCGTATGTCTATGGGGTGTGATGCGCCAAGTAAAAGATAGCGCCATTCTGAAAGAGCGTGGATGATGGCAAAGAATTCTCTGTCATAGATTTGCCAATTGCGTTCGGTTGGTGTTAATGAATGTGATAAGAATCCACAGGGTCGTAAAATGTCGTTACTGTCTTTTTGTGATAAGACGGCTCCAATTGCCCATTTGCTTGCATCGGTTTCAAGTGTAAAGGGTTTAGTCGTATCGGGCATCAGTAGTACTGGAGCTGTCGTAAACTTTTCTTTTAATAGGTCAAATGCCGCTTGGCATTCTATCGTCCAATCCCATATTTTGTTTTTCTTTGTTAGGTCGTGTAGCGGTCTTGCTATGTGTGCGAATCCTGATATGAATTTTCTATAGAAATTTCCAAATCCTAAAAATGATCGTGTTTGTTTAACTGTGGTGGGCGGGGGCCAATCCGTGATACCAGTGAGTTTAATTGGGTCCATTTTGATTGTGTTGTGTGATATTATCATTCCGAGAAATTCTATTTCTGTTTGAGCAAATGTGCATTTCTCTATCTTGAGAAATAAGTCATTGTCGTTAAGCGTCTGCAGAACGTGTTTCGTTCGTTGCTCAAGTTCCTCTTGAGTCTTCGCATGGATAAGTATATCATCCATATAGATTACTAACCATCCTTCGTTTATCATATCTCTGAAGTAATCATCCATCATAGCTTGAAAGGTTGCTGGTGAATTGCGTAATCCGAAAAACATTACAGTTGGTTCGAATAAGCCTTGGTTCGTTATGAATGCTGCTTTCCATTCGTCGCCTTCCTTGATACGGACGTTATTGTAACCCCATCGTAGATCTAGTTTAGTGAAAAACTTTGATCCCTTGAGTTTTGCCATTAGGTCTGACGCAAGTGGTAAGGGGTACGAATTCGGTTTCGTCCATTCGTTAAGGTAGCGGTAGTCTTGGCAGGGTCGTAGTACTCCTTTTTCTTTCTTTTCTACGTAGAAAAAGGGTGCGGCTTGCAGTGATTTCGATGGTCGGATATATCCTTTCGCTAATTGTTCTTTAATCCAGATATTGAGTGAGTTTTGCTCGAGCGGTGAGATATTGTAGATTTTTCCTCGTTTAGGAACAAATCCTTCTTTGAGTTCAATGGCATGGTCCCACGGTCTAGCGTTGGGGAATCTTTCACTTGCTTCTTTTTCGAATATGGAAGTCCATTCCTTGTATTCCGGGGGTAGCGTCTTCTTGTTCCCGTCCTTCTTTTCGGGTTTCTCCTGTCCTGGAGTCTTACTTTGGTCGTCTGTCATTTGACTAGTATATTTGTGCGCCATCTGCTGTGCAGGGGAGAACCTAAACAGGTTCAGGTCGTAAGTGTCCTCGCTATATTGCGCCTCTTCCCACAGGGAAGTGTTATTCCAAAGTAGTCGATCCGCGGGCTCGGGCTTCTTGTGTGACATCAAGAACCATACCACAAGATCCTCGTCCCATTCGTGCTGTAATCCCTTTTCTAGACCCAAAAGGTGATTCCTCAGCGCAACACGAATCTTTATTTCGTTGGAGTCTGGGAACTCCACAGTCTTCGTCTTCCAGTCTATCTTTGGGTTGTACTGCTCTAACCAAGGCAGTCCCAATATAAGATCCTGATCGCCGAGATTGGTAACGTAAAACCAATCGGTCATTTCTTTCCCGTTGATGTTGATCGGCAGTAGGCATCTTTCCGTAATTTCCCCTTCTTTATTTTCGGATCCGTCCACATTTCGTACTTTGATTGTTTTCTTTAATGGAATCTTTTGTAGTTGAGCGGCTAGTCGAGAGTGAATGAATCGTCCTTCTGCTCCTGAATCGACTAGTGCCTGGATTTTGATGGTTTTGTTCGTCACAATAGAAGTTGGTAATGAAATCGTTTTATTCATTGTGGATTTTACAGTTATGGCTCGTATCTCTATTGTTCCGTCGTCAGGATTGGTAACCATCGGGGTATGTCCTGTTATCAAAAATCCTCGTCTGTATCCATTAATACTCTGATCCGTTCTTCATGGGGTAAATTCTTTATTAGGGCACGTATCTTCGTGTAACTCTCCCTATCTTCTGGTTCAGACTGTTCTTCTCCTTCTTCTTCGCTTCCATCACCTGTCGTGGTGTTCCTTATGGAGCGGCGGTTGAATCGATTCCCCTTTCCTTTACCCTTTCCTTTCTTGCTTCCTCCTGCCTTTTTCTGTCCTCCTTGCTTTCGCTGCGAGCAGTCCCGTGATTGATGTCCTGATTTATGACATATGAAACATAATCCGTCTTTGAAGTGCCGTTCTCTTTCTTCTTTGGTCATTCCGTTTATGGAAATCATATTGACATCCATTGCATTAGGGTCTTTATATCGTGATTGTCCCTGCCCTCGGTTGTTTGTGTGATAGGGTAATCCCGTCAGTATGGCGGTTCTATTCCTTGCATTGCTAGCATGTAATACGTAGTCGTACCAGTCTTTGAGGGTTGTTGGGTTGAACATCATGACCTGTCGAACTACTTCTCCTGGTAGTCCTTGTGTATATAATGGTATGGCGGCGGCGTCTTCTGTGATCTGTGCTTGTCGGATTAGTTCTTTAAATTGGGATGTATATCCTGTTATGGACATTTTCGCTTTCTGTAATTTGTAGATCTTGGTGATAGCCGTTCCTGGACTATCGATTTCTCCCCAATTGTCTAGGAACTCAGTCCTGAAATTGGCGTAATTTTCCCATTTCGTTGGAGTTGCTGTGTATTCCACCATTTTATTGTTTTTCCATCGTTTGGCTCGGTCACCACATAGCAATAAGATAAATAGTATCCTATCTTTATCAGCGGTATACGTCTTGACTAGTTCGAAGTAGATTTCACAATTTGTAATAAAATCAAGTGCTTTGTTCCGGTCGCCGGTAAATGCTTTTGGTGTGGGCGCTTTAGTGTTAGGCGTAGTTCCGTCAGCCATGTCTACTTCTGGTGGGGTCTGTGGCGGTGGTGGGTCGTCTGGGGGTCCTGGTGGAGGTGGTGTTGGAGATCTAGGGGGCGGTGGTGTTGGTCTTCTTGGAGGGGGCGGAGTTTTCGGTGGTGAGTCGTCTTTCGGTTTTACTGTTTTTTCTGACTCAGTCCTACTAATCGGTAGTAGTGTTGATGACGATGCTATAGCAAGTTTTGGTAACTGGGGGAAGTCACTAGGATCGTGAAACGATCTTTCAGATCCTGATTCACTGGGTACTCTGTAAGTCTTTCCTTTCTTCGGGTGCAACTGTTCTACTGGCAGGTGCTGCTCTTTCTTTCCTGGTTCCCAACTAGGGCCTAGAAATTGTTCGTCCTTGACAGGGGAATAGGTATCGGTATCCTGGAAGTGGTAATACCAACGACTGTTCTGGTGGTCGAAGTGGAGGTAGAGGCGATTAAGAAAGTAAACGTTGTTATGGAGAACTGCAGCGTTAGGTGGTCGTGAGAATCGCTGTGGAATCCAAAACTTATTAGATTCAACGTGTGTGCCGTCCTCGTATTTCCAGATGTTGTCTCTCGTGTCCAATGCAATAGTAATGCTATCGAGGGTGTATCGGTTGCCAGAGTGTCGCTCTGCCTTGTTTGGAGGGGGTGTGGGGATCTTTCGCAGTAGAAAGGAAATCTTGATGAGTGGTGCAGGTAACCTACGGGCCTGCTTTCCGGAAGTTCGGTAGGGTTATTGACTCGATAGTCAAACCAGTTAAGTTCGACTTTAAGTGTTATAACGGAGAACACTTAGTACTACTTGGACTAACAAGACTTGCGGGTCACCGACAAGTCCAGCGTCAACAAGTTCCAAGTACCAAATGTATAGTTCGAGGAACTCGCGTACTATGACCAAGTATACGAGTGTGAGGATGATGAGATTCAGCGTGATACTCAGATCAGCCGTTGAGTTATAAATGTCAACCTAGATTCACCTAAGTCGAACTTAGGGTTCTACCTACTACATTCGAGGTCTTTATATACTAATGAGATCGTGTCATAAGAAGTACAAAGAGAACATAAGAACACGTATACAATGACGTGTATGAATCAACAATGATATCATATGGAATGTGATAGAAGGAAGTGACGTAGGGGTGATGTCATGAATACGTCATAAGTTGGAATGTAGTCCGAGGGATTCCGAGGAAAGAGACGGAAGAGTAAAAAGTAAAAGTACATACAGTAAACGTCCTGAACTTGTATAACTGTAACATCAATTATGTGTGATTTCGGAAATGGTGTCTCCGGCAGTCTCGGAGATGCTCGGCGTGTGACAGCGTGTAAAGTTCAACCATCCTCCTTATTCCCACTCGCTGTTTACGATGCCCCGAGGCAAACGCCTTCACCCCGATGTCCAATGGGTGGTCGTTCATATGTCTGCACATGGTCAATTGAAGAATGAAGAGATTGCTGAATACACTGGTGTCTCTGTGCGCACGGTTGAGTGCATAATTGATTTCTATAGGAAACATGGGGTTGTCAAAGGGGGGATACCACAGGAAGAACGTGGTACTCGTACTGGAACTGCGTTAACCGATCTTGACTTTCAGGTAAGCGCTCATTGATATGATTTTGCATCCTTTTACTGACGTTATCCAACAGGTTCTGATCAACGCGGTTCAGGAAAAGCCGGATATCTACCTCCAGGAACTTCAAGACATTCTTTTCCAGCAGTGCGCGCTTAGGGTTTCAGTAGCTACAATTTCAAGAGTATTGCACCAAGCTGGTTTCACAATGAAGAAGGTACGTTGTAAAGCATGATCTGGAAGACTGTTTTTCATTATCTTTTTGCCCACAAAGATCGTGCACATAGCAGCTGAGCGCTGCGAGGAGAAGCGACTTCAATATATCAGACGTGTCTCGCAATATCAAGCACATCAGCTCGTTTTCGTCGATGAAAGTTCTGTTGATCGCTGCACCACCTATCGAGGACAGGCATGGTCAATTCGTGGCACGCAAGCACGCAAACAAGCCTTTTTTGTACGTGGAAAGCGGTAAATACATCATTTATCTTCTGCCAGAGTGAAACAGTGATCCCATGCACGCGTTTTCAGATACTCTGTCCTCCCCGCCATCTTGCTGAATCACGGTATCATCCATTGCAAGGTTGTGGAAGGCTCCTTCTGTTCCGATACGTTCACCACTTTTATTGAGAGTCTCCTTGACAAAATGAATCCTTTTCCTGAAGAGAACTCAGTCATCATCATGGATAATTGCCGTATTCACAAGGGTTCACAGATTCAAGAGATGATTGAAGACAGGTGTGTCCATCGTATATGTTTGTTTATTCAGAAATTCTAACATCATTGTAGAGGCATGCGGTGCGAGTTTTTATCGCCATACTCGCCTGATTACAATCCTATCGAACTCGCATTCTCAGCAATGAAGTACCATTTACGCCGGGAGGGCGAGTATGTTCGCATGGCAATGACGGAAATGTCTCCACGTGATGTATATTTCTGTTTTCTTCGTGCTTTGTATATGATTACTCCAGCTGATTGTCATGGATGGTACAAACATTGTGGATACTTGTAGTCATAGAATTGTTGTGTTCCATCTGTTTTTTTACTAGCGAACAAAGGTGCCGGGTACGCCCAACAAAGTGTGAACTTCTATATAGGGAAATGGGGCTGTGCACGCCTAACACGCCTATGCTGAGCACTGATCACTGACCATATTCTTTCGACTAGATGCGCTGCAGATTAGAAAATAGAACCACCATACATGGCCTTACCAGACAATTGTATGTTTCTCCTTTTCTATGAGGCTGGGGGTGAAATCATGAACGTGGCTAAGGGTTGGCCTCAAGGTCTTCAAAGCACGTAAGTAAATCGTCTATTACTCAAGGGTGTAGTTGATATAATTTTCGCGCGGCTTTCTTCCTGTGTTGCATCAACTCTTACCATGCCCCCTCGTGCGCGCCGCAGTCAGCGCCAAGCCCGGGATCCTACCAGCACAAGGGGTGCCTGCACAATATGTCGAGCATGGAAAGTCAAGTGTGAGTATGCTGAAGGCATTGACACTTGCAAGAACTGTGCAAAACTGGGGCGTAAGGCAGATGTGTGTGTGCCACACAAGGACAAGAGACAAGCCGCTGCGAAAAAGACTCACAATGTGGACTCAGATGTGGATGGCACGACTCCACAGGAAGGACCAACATCAACCACAGATCGGCGTGCAATCTCAAGTGGTATGTACTAACTCAATACCAATCAACCTGCTATCTACTAACTTGGGCTTATCCATGCAGCGTTAGAGCTAGGGGATGAGTCTGATGATGGCGCACTCGCACATGACCAAGAGTGGGTGACTGGGGAGCAGAATGAGGCAGCAGACTCAATTGCTTCCCGGAATCCGACGATGAGTCCTGTTTCACATTCCAATGAAAAATTCTTCACGAATATGCTGAAGGCGCCGGCCACTCTCAATGACAGTGACTCAGAACAAAGCTCTACTTGTGGCGAATACAGTGATGAGGACGACATTAGCTTATTACCAGCTGTACGCACACAACGTGCTGTCCCCATCAAGCGGACGAGTGCAACAAAGAAGACTTCTCAACGGACAGCTTCTGCCAGCATGCCGCGCTACACCTCAAAGTCAGGGCGCCAGGATGCAAAAGGTGATCTAGACAATGGTGAGCCATTCACGCACTTGAATATTTGTCGTTCATTGACAGATTCACTCTTAGACTTTGATATCATCTGCGAAGTGAAGCGCAATGACAATACATTATCAGCCTTCATAATTCCATCGAAGATCACCCTTCCTGAGCTACGCAACATGGTTGCTGCCAAGCTCAACTGTTATGAAGGCAATATTCGATTGCGCTATCATCTAAACAACAAAGCGAAGGAGAGTTTTACAGCGCTGGAATCAGATGATGACATGGCCATTTTTATTGGTAGAATGTGTCCTCTTTTTAGTTCGGGGAAAGGTAGTAAACGGGGAGCAAAGCAAGTATCAGTCTTATTTGAAGATGGTAGTACAGTATCAGTTGGTGATCAGCTGGTGTCGAAAGAAAAAGGTAAAAGTGCAAAGAATGTAAGCGCTGTCAACAATCCTACATAGGGTGGCTAACAACCTTGTCTCTAGACACGTGTTAGTGCCAGTGGTGTAAAGGGTACTGTCTTGGGAGAGCTCAACAAGGCTGAGCAAGAGCAACTTGCCGTTCTCTGTGAATTGCGCAAAGAATGGAAGTGTGATGCACATACACATCAATTCCGGAGGGACTGCTTTTGCTATCAAGTACAGGGTGTATGTTATGCACTCCACACAAGTGATCTGGATCGATGGTCAGTTGAGGTGGTATGTTACTTTTTTTCCATGCCCGTATATAGCTAGAATGGTTTCTTTAGTTGCAAGAGGCGGCAACAATAAAGGAAAAGCCATCTGGAATTGTCCTGAGGGAAGCAAGGGGTCGAGTACGACTTGTAGGCAGCTCAGGTTTGTTCATGCACACATGAACACAGTAGCGCACTCACTTCCATATGGCAGATCCACATACAAACGGCCGTGATGCTCAGCCTGCAACCGCATTGCCCTTTCCCACATCAGAAGTGGGTATGCACCATGTTGCAAGTGTATTACACCCCACCATGGCTGCAGCGCCAATGCCAGGATTCATGCACCCAGCACTCTATCCGCCATATGCCCCATATTTTGGCTATCATCCACCCACGTCAGCCCCTACTACAATCCTGAATACATCATCAATCAAGTACCCAAGAATGATGACGTGGCTATGCTTCCTTGATGAACATGAGGAACAAAAGTGCTCTGATGTCAAATATGCTGATTTTGGGCCAACACTACAAGAAAAGGGTTTCCAGACACTTGCTCAACTTGACAGTAGTGACACAGGGCTATCAGCTGGGGATATTGCTCATGTCCTCGTTGCTGATGTTGGTATGCCTCCTGGTGATGCACTCTCCATTGTCAGATATGCAAAGATTGACATAGATTCAATGAAAGTAGGGAAGTTGGCCTTTCCTATTGACTAGATATACTTTAGAATAGATAGAAATCACCTGCCGTTGCAGTAATTAGCTTTGCAAATATTGTGGTTATGACATGCTGAACATCTCTGAGACAGCTGGAGACACTATTTCCGAAATCACACATAATTGAGCTCGGAATAGGACTATATGACACCGACAGTACTATACACTTAGGATCTGAGCAGATTTTCAACCTCTGACAAGTTACGACGATGCTATAACAGATTCTTTTTCTGAGTTACTAAAAATAGAAATATTTTCGGCCCGACAACTTTCCTGAAATAGACAGTAATGCTTTTGAGGATCCAGTCTGGTATTCCAACTCAAGTGTAATGGGGACAAGGATCTTTGTATTTGATAGAGAGTTTACATGGATATCAGATATTGTTACACTGGGCCAGGTAGGATCTTCTTCAACCATAAGAAATCCTATCATTAAAAATGCTCTTCTTTGACAGTAGCCATCATCTTGATACATTTTTCAAGAGGTAGCTTCTTCAAGAGCACTCAGATATTTGTTTTTGAGGGGTCATCCCACCCTTGCTCTTCTGAAATTTCTTCATCATCACACTCTGCTGTTGTGCATCTTGTATATACATGTTATTGCTATTCCTGGGCTGTCAATGTCCTGCCAGTCATTCTTGGATTGCTCCTTTAAAAGCTCATAGTTGTCCCATATATCTGTGTTTTGTTCAAAATTATCCAATTTATTGATCTTCCATTGAGTTGCTTTATCCCTGATGAGAAGTAACATGAATGTTATCTTCTGTCAAGGAGTTGTGAAACCAGGTACTAAATGAAAGTACATTTCACAATCCTGTAAGAAGACTTTTGTTTTCCAGTAAAGCCTTTGGGCATGGGGATCTTGGTAGATCCACTGGATTGAGGTAATTCTTCCATTGCTGATTCTGGATCAGGTGGTGGTGAGCTTGGGGGAGGGGGTGGCAGAGGTCTTGGTGAAAATGGTGGTAATGGTGAGAGAGGGGGTAAAGGCAGTGTTGGTTCTTTTTTGCCTTTTCCTTTAGGGGAGAGTTTCTGTGTAGAGCTGGAATCTGTTCATTTGATTCCTTGGAGTACTAGTGTTGATGATGCAGGTAGAAAGGTTATTTCAGGTAAGTCACTGGGTTCTTTCCAATCTATAGATTCAGAACCCAATTCACTAGGAACTTTGTATGTCCCTCTTTGTTCACTGATGTATTCTTTGAAAAGGTCATGTGGTAGATGATCTTTTGGTGATCCTACAATCCACTGGGGTCCTTCAAATAGTTTGTCCTCAACTGGGTCTCTATTTGGGTAATACCAGCATTCTTTATCAAAAGTAACCTTGTCAAGGTTTTGTTAATATTTGTTTTTATAAAGAATGGTCCTGTTGGGGGGTCTGTTTACTCATTGCGGTACCCAAAAGTAACTTGAGTGTACATGTGCTCCACTAAGGGAGTATTTCCAGATATTATCTTTGGTGTCAAGTTCTACCTGTTGTTTGTCAAGGAAGTACCAGTTTCCTGAATGTCATGTGGCTTTGTTAGGAGGAGGGGTGGGAATATGTTTAAGTGAAGACATAGTGGCTAGATGGGTGCATGATTATGGATTCACCCTTCCAGAAGTTTATTGAGGTAGTAATGGAGTTGTTGTCCAACCATCAAGTGATTAAGTTTATTCTTAATGTTACCACTAAGTGAACTTAATATGCACAGTCAAGAAGTTCCCTGCAATAGGTATGAACTAAGACAACAAGCCTACTTGTTGAATAACATTCAATTAAGGATAAGTGAGGATTAGGAGCAGAGTGACTAAGATCACTTGAGAGGCTCTCAGGGAACTGATAAGAGTTTGATGATCACAACTCAGGATCAGATGTGAGAAGAAACAAATAGAATAAACTTAAGGTACTGTGCTAAGTACATGGGGTTTATATACTAATCAGTTTGTTGATATGTTTATAAGTCTTTATGTTTATCATGGAATAAGATGGAAGGTGATAGAAGGAAATGATGTAATGATGAAGTCATATCTGCATCATAGAAAGTAAAAATAGAAGTCCAGTCTTATCCAGAATGTTAACAAACAAAGTAAACAAACATATCATGAGTAAAATGTAAAGTTGTTACTGTTTATCAGTTTAGTTGCAACAGACATTATAGACTGGGATCATTGGGAGTGTTCTGATGATGAAATTCCAACAGGGGATTGGAAACAGTTGGAGAGATGGACAGGGGTTTGTCTTTTGGCATGGTGGGGGGAGCAGAGTGTGTCCTTGGTATGGGATTATTGTGGAACTCCTCTAAAGTTGCAAGATGGTGTTGGATAAGGTCTAAATGTTGGTCCATACTGCACATCATATCAAAGATAACTTGAAGTTCAATGCGGAGGAAAATCTGTTTTGGAAGGTGAGGAGTAGATCATTAAAGGTTCATATATAACAGTACTGGAGCTTGATGAGGAAGTAACTTATATACATGTAGAAATGCACTAAACAGGCAGCTGGTAAAAAGAGTAAGTTGCACTTCACATGTATGAATCCTCTTCACTCTGGTGATTTTCTAACTTTGCTAAGATTTTGCTGTACTGTTAGGAATCGGAAACTCGGAGTACGGAGATCGGGGATAGGGTCGGAGTATGGGAACTCAACAGGGCTTGGCTTCAACTTGTGTGTTGCGCCTGCCTGCACGCGCAGCCCTACTTCGGAGATAGGGAATCAGAGATGGTGAGGAGGATGACGATGACGATGAGGACAGAGTCAGAGGACACAAGGAGGGTGAGGGAACAAGGGGCTCGGTTCGAGGGCAAGGCGCAAGCGAGTGAGAGGGTATAACCAAGTTGATTATCAGACTGGAGACTAGTTACAGTGTATGTACGCTTTAAATACCAATTCCAATCGGAATATCCTATCTCCGTGGAAGCGATATCTTTTAGCGAGATTAATTGATAATCAACATGTGAGTGATGGAGAACCCCATGGAGAATGGAGACACCATGCGGAGGGTCAGGAGGTACAATATAGATAAGGAATCGTAATCATAATAATGTCATATAGAGAATGAGAGAAATGAGAGACTTAACGAAGAATAACTTTATAACATCTCCAATGTCCGGGGTTCAGAGGACCGGAGATTCGGTTCGTAACATGTACCACATGAAGTGTATTGACTTGGAACTTACCTTGTGCATTGATATTTGCCCCACTCTCTATCAGCAACTTGGAAATCTCCTGATTCCCTTTGTACAATGCAGCTTGGAGTGCATTGCCATATATCCCTCCTTGTGCATTGACATCTGCCCTATTTTCTATAAGCAGCTTGACAATCTCCCAATTTCCTGAAGATGATGCAGCTTGGAGTGCATTGCCATATTTCCCTCCTTGTGTATTGACATCTGCCCCATTCTCTATCAGCAGCTTGACCATCTCCTGATTTGCTGAAGATGATGCAGCTTGGAGTGCATTGCCATATCTTCCTCCTTGTGCATTGACATCTGCCCCATTCTCTATCAGCAGCTTGACAATCTCCTGATTTTCAGAAGATGATGTAACTTGGAGTGCATTGCCATATCTCTCTCCTTCTGCATTGACATTTCCCCCAATCTCATTCAGAATCTTGACAATCTCCTGATTTCCTGAAGATGATGCAGCTTGGAGTGCATTGCCATACTCCCCTCCTTTTGCATTGACATCTGCCCCATTCTCTATCAGCAACTTGACAATACCCTTGTTTCCTTCATATGATGCAGCTTGGAGTGCATTGCCATAGAACCCTCCTTTTGCATTGACATCAGCCCCATTCTCTATCAGTAGCTTGACAATATCCTGATTTCCTGAAGATAATGCAGCTTGGAGTGCATTGCCATAGAACTCTACTTGTGCATTGACATCTGCCCCATTCTCTATCAGCAACTTGACAATTTCCTGATTTCCTTTGTATGATGCAGCTTGACAATTTCCTGATTTCCTTTGTATGATGCAGCTTGGAGTTCATTGCCATAGAACCCTACTTGTGCATTGACATCTGCCCCATTCTCTATCAGCAGCTTGACAATCTCCTGATTTCCTTTATAGGGTTCAGCTTGGAGTGCATTGCCATAGAACCATTCTTGTGCATTGACATCTGCCCCTTTCTCTATCAGCAGCTTGACAATCATCTTCTGATTTCCTGAAGATAATGCAGCTTGGAGTGCATTGCTATACTCCCCTCCTTGTGCATTGACATCTGCCCCACTCTCTATCAGCAGCTTGGCAATCTCCTGCTTTCCAGAAGATAATGCAGCTTGGAGTGCATTGCCATATCTCCCTCCTTGTGCATTGACATCTGCCCCATTCACTATCAGCAGCTTAGCAATCTCCTGATTTCTTGAATATAGTGCAGCTTGGATTGTAGTACCATATCTCCCACCTTGTGCATTGATATCTGCCCCATTCTCTATTGGCAGCTTGACAATCTCATGATTTCCTGAAGATAATGCAGCTTGAAGTGCATTGCCATATTCCCCTCCTTGTGCATTGACATCTGCCCCATTCTCTATCAGCAGCTTGACAATCTCATGATTTCCTGAAGATGATGCAGCTTGGAGTGCATTACCATATTCCCCTCCTTGTGCATTGATATTTGCCCCATTCTCTATCAGTAGCTTGACAATCTCCTGATTCCCTTTATATGATGCAGCTTGGAGTGTATTGCCATATTTCCCTCCTTGTGCATTCACATTTCCCCCCTCCTCTATTAGTCTTTGAACTAGACACAACAAA
The DNA here is from genome assembly GCA_003316615.1 of Amanita pseudoporphyria. Classification (NCBI taxonomy): domain Eukaryota; kingdom Fungi; phylum Basidiomycota; class Agaricomycetes; order Agaricales; family Amanitaceae; genus Amanita; species Amanita pseudoporphyria. The sequence continues at coordinate 2,649 of QFEO01011210.1, read as the reverse complement.
CTAAGCAATGATGCATAATATAGTGGAGATGCAGCTGGCTCTCTTTTAAAATCAACATTTGACCACTGATTATCCACATCCCAAAGTTGTATCCATGTCATAAATGTTGCTCCATTGACTTCAAAAAGATACACCATCAAACTTCTCATCATTTCTGACTTCCTACCATATTGTTCTGCATCTCTGGCATGATAAACCCACTTCTGTGCAGCATAAACAGCAAGCTGGAAGTTATTAATATTTTCATCATCCAGACTTCCATGTGCATTAAATTGCAACAAGTATCCAAGGCAGGATTCAGTAATAAGGCAGCTAGCATCCCCCTCATTGAACTTGGCCTGTACTGTAGTGAGATACTCCTTTATTGTAAAATGTGCCAATTTTATTTTTCCTATAGTTTTGGTGAGTTTGTTTTAAAGTGAGTATTGAAAATTTTATTACCATTTGTAACTGTCACAAGATCACCACATGAAAAACCGGACTAGTGTTCCACGAGACATCGCCTGTTCTATCTCGTCGGTTAGGCTTTTGATTTCACTAACAGAGAAATGTATCAGGTAAATTGATCAAAAAATATCTATAAACACGCACGCTTCCAGCTTCCCCAGAAAATCGACCACGTCCATGCGAGCTCCTTCGTTTTCCATCACCTTCACCTTTGAGAAGATGGGTCGGAGATTTTCCATCCGCGCGGCCAGGCTTCCGAAACCCTGAACATTATCCGAGCTTTCCTGATTGATCGTTACATTAGACTAGCATCCCTAACAATCAGATGCTTCGGCAACATACTTGAACCCTTTCAATGATTGTCAATAATCCTAACAATGCCGGTTTAACGCCCGGCACAGGAATATCGCTCGCGATCTTGAGTAACAGCTTTAGCGCGTTAACGCCGTAACTTTCGCCACGGAACGGCTCGCGGGGGCAGTTTCTGAACAAGATGGAGTGGCATTCGAAATTGTGGCTGCTACTTCAGTAGCAGGGTTGGCGGTGGGCAATGCTGCATCAGTTGCAGGATAGTCTGGTTGACCCGCAAGAGATGAAGCAGGACTTGGAGTTGAGGTCCTCGAAGGCCGTTGCTGGATCTGACCGGGGTTCGACGAAGAGGGCTGCGATCCTGTGGACTTTTGCTTTCCCCCCAGCTTCTTGGACATTGAAGATACCTTTGATATGAATCTCCGCATGGTGATTTAGAACGACGAGGCGCCAAGGTGATGTTGATAAGCTCGTGACTAATCAAGCCAACTAAAAAAGGAGTATCCGCCCGTATTTTGGGTCATATATGCAGAAATTGGTGCGTCCAAGGTGCGTCGGTGGCTCGTGGCTCTACACGTCCGCGTCATCTCTGCTTGTAGAGAAGTAATCACTGCAACTCAAACTCTTAGTGAAATCGAAATCTTTGGCGGTGCATTCGGAGACTCGAAGACTCGGAGACTAGAAGTAGCCGGGAACTGACGTACTATATCGATATTCTTATATACTCGTTACCCAACTCTATAGCTAGGGGTAATGCTATGGGTGTGACCGTTCTCGTCAAGCCTGACTCCCATGCAAGTGAACCTCCTTTGAATCTGGAACGCATGGTCTGTGACAGTTGTGAGTGCGGATGTCCAATTGGAACGGACATTGGTTCAGAACGGTTGTTCGGCTCTCCACTCCTTACTCGCCAACCACCAACCGAAACGCCTTGCACTACGCGAGCATGGCACCCCACCTCTACCAAGATAATGAAGACACAGCATCGATGATGGGCCGGGTCACCGGGCGCCGCCATCCCCACGCTTTCCGCAAACCCATCGTTCGCTGGCTAAGTCTCGCCCTTGTTCTGGGCACGAGCGTGTGGTTGCTGTATCCGTATCTCATCGCATGGTCATTTGTGCCGATAGATAGAAGGCCGAGCTTTTTACCTGATGGCTCGGAGGTGATTTTCCCTGGGTTGGATGGTATTGGTATTGGCGGCGTTGAGGGAGGTGGTGGTGTTGGTGGGACAAACGATACTGGCGTTACTCAGACTGTACCGGGCGAGCTACCTCAAGGTGAACCTATTTCAGTTGGGCCAAAGTGGGACGATAGAAGGGAGCAAGTCAAGGACGCATACAAACATGCGCTGAAGGGTTATCTGGCGTATGCATTTCCAAATGATGAGCTTGCCCCACTTAATGGGGAATTTACCAACAAGTTCGTATCGTCATCTCATGCATAGCCGAATATCTAACCGACTGAGTTTTTTTTGGCTTCAGGTACAACGGATGGGGCTTATCGTTGGTCGACTCTCTAGACACGATGTGGATAATGGGCTTGCATGATGAATTCAATCAAGCGATGGAGCATGTCGCGAAGATGAATTTTACTCTACCGCCGGTACAGTACCTTTACCTCCCTTGTTTTACCCTCTAATCGTCGTCGTCGTAGGGCAAGTATATGCCGTTTTTCGAAACTACCATACGTTACCTTGGAGGCCTTTTATCCGCCTACTCACTCTCGGGATCCTCCGTCCTTCTCACAAGAGCGGACGATCTAGGGAAAAAGCTGCTCCCCGCGTTCAACGGTACACCTTCTGGTCTTCCTGCATTTTCCGTTCATCCAGAAACGTGAGTCGTCCTCTTCATCTTCCTTCTGTTCTTGGACGACAATGCTTCTTCTGGATGG
>QFEO01011209.1:0-11489 GCA_003316615.1 Amanita pseudoporphyria | reverse complement strand
TAAGCCACGTGACCCGCTCGTACAAAGACAATGCCCTGTTCCTTCGTACCTACGTAACAGGCCTGCCCTTACACCCACACTTACACCCACACATACGCCTTTACTTACGCTGCCCGCACCCCCGCCTGCAAATGTCAATGGGAGAACTATAATATTATGCTTCGATGGTGCTGGGAATAAATTTGGAGAGGTACGATCCCCGTTTTCACGTTGATCCGATCCTGATTCTTTACAGAAAGTATGCCTTCGTCTTTCCTCTAAGTTTCTAATGCCTAAATTGATAGAACTCCAATGTTACACGCTTTTTCCGAGCCTTGGATAAGGACAAACGCCAGGACCAGCTCGTTTATTATTATGTGCGAAACTTAGAATTTCCATGTCTACTTCTCTAATAAACTTTAAAACCTAGCCCGGGATTGGAACGTACAATATGCGTACATTCGTAACTCGTACAATAGATACATTAGCCTCTAAGCTCGACGCAGTTGTCGCATTGCACCTAGACGACCATGTCAAGGACGGGTAAGACTATGCTTCATCACCAAGCAACGAACTAACTTCCTTTTTTAGATATAAATTCATAATTCAAACTTACCGGTTTGGACCATTTTATTTAAAATTAGTTTGAAGGTGAACAGTAAAATAGCCCGGGCGACAAAATCTGTTTGTTCGGATTCTCGGAAGGAGGTAGGTCATTGCGCTCCTACTGTATTGCTCCTTGGTAATGTTTGTATAACAGCTCATATCGCTAGGGCCGTGGCTGGAATGCTTTACAAGGTAGAACCGACCTTATCCCATTTTAACAGAACTTATCTGAGGCCTAAAGGTTGGCGTTTTACCGAAAGAAAACATTGAGCAAGTCGACTTCGCCTTCAGTGTCTATACCACCACCGGCTACCCGGGATACAAACTCAGTCAAGAATTCAAGCATACCTTTGCGTACGTTCATCCAATTTGGCTTGTCCATACATTCACCCTTGAAACAGTTCGCCCGTCACCGTCGAATTCGTTGGCGTCTGGTAAATGGAGAACGTATAACTTATCGACGGTTACTCATATTCTCGATCAGGGATACTGTTTCTTCTGTTGGTATCTTACCAAGAACGCACCCATACACATCCGTCAACTATGCTTTGAAGACTTTCCGACACGCTCTGGCACTTGATGAACATCGTGCTAGGTTCCGCCCGAAGATGTGGAGCGAAATAACTCTGGAGCGCGAGCAAGAGTCAGATGTAGATCTTCCCGTACCGGATGGTCCCGGTAACACCCAGGAGCGTGACACCTGGCACTATAAGCCACCTAACCGCGACTTTACCGATGTGAAAGAAGTGTGGTTTGCAGGTAATTTAAGCAGAAAATTTAAGCCTATATGCTAACTGCGATCAAGGATGCCATGCAGACGTAGGTGGAGGATCTCATTCTGTGCAGCGAAATCAGAGCTTATCATGTATACCCCTCCGCTGGATTATCAAAGAATGTATCCTGGCAAAGACAGGAATTTTATTTGACTGGGAGTATTTGAAGGAAACACTTGAATTTGACTTTAAAGGTCTTTTGGAGGAGATGGAGGAGAAGAACGTTGAGCTGGGAGAAGGATATAAAGTTATCGAGAAGTATGCTTCGGACGACTCCAAACAACACCCAGTCGAAACTCCTCTTGTGAATCCAAGCCACTCTGTTAGGACTTATATCAAACGTCACATCCGTGACGTTTGCGACAAAATCTTTGACCAGCTCGCTATCTTCTGGTTATGGTGGCTTTTCGAGCTGATTCCGACGCTCTACACATTTCAAGATTCGAGAGGAAATTGGATCCGACGGAGGATGTAAGTATTACCAATTATTATGTCGTGTTCCATGTTTAACAACGCACGGCAGGCGCAATTTTGGGCGCGGGCGGTACATCCCCTTCCATCAGAACGAGATTCTGGTCCACGAATCTGTGGAAGTACGGATGAAGATGACAACTTATACCCCGAAAGCTTCTAACTGGGAACAAGTCAGCAAGTCTCCGATGCTCAGATATGTTAAATGACCAGCAAGTTTCTATTTTACTGTGGTTGTCTCTCCTTTCTTAACGAGTTCAGTGTTGACAGTATTCGACAATTTCCCTGTGTATTGTTCTACTTCGACCACAATAGATTGATATATATTGTTGAGGTCTTGAATCCGTAACTTTACGTATATCGAGGCGGTTCACGCCTAGCGCCCTAAGAGCTGGACTTGCTGTGATATGATTACTCTACACAGAAATTCTGAAGCCTCTAAGCCGTTGATAGGTGGCAATTACAGGTATTTGTGACATGGACGACGGGGTTGGCCTGTGCGTGAGCTCAGACAGTTAGAGATAAGTAAAAAAGCACTTGGCGGATGGATTCGCCATAAACGTCGGATTCTATTTTTGTCCGATCGACAAGAGCCTGAGTGGCTGACTCTGCACGTCCGGCTCAAGCTTGTCAGGCTCGGACGCGTATAAATTCCTCTCGCCAGTCGTCAACCACATCTTTTACTTCCCTTTCTTCCACCACCTGGTATCATCTGCGCGGTGCTCGTCGGCTATAGCTCGTTACTTGAAGTACATGGGTCGTGCTAGCGTTTTCATGGAAGTCCATTTCACACAACCGGGACATAGGGCGAGTAGACATGCACCATCGTCCTCGACGGTTTGTTATCCCTTTATGTGATATATGTCATTAGAACAATAACTTTGCTTGTCAGCCTCGATCGTATCTTAAGGGTAGACAAGCACTCACCGATTTAGGCGCCATCACGTAGCTCGGAAGGAGTATGGGCACTGGTGTTGTCCGCTTCTCTGGAGGAGTGTTACGCGCGACACCAGCATCCGGCAGCGTTGATGGTGTAGCACGAGGGGGAGCAATAGTGTGATCGCTCACTCTCCAAAGTGCAGCTATAGACCATGGCTCTTGGCCTGACCCTGTCGCCTGGTCGATAGTCTGCTGTGTGATGGGACGGCACGAAAGGTTTGCTGTGCTTGTCAGCATTTAGGAGCGAATAAATGGCACGCCCATTATTCTTCACCCTCTTACTTCCTCTAATTTGTTGACAGGGAATCAATCGCAAAGCACGGAAGCAAGTAAATTCAGTGGATAGACAGGTACTCACTTATTTAAGCGCCACCGTACAGCCTAGAAGGAGGGTGGGCACTAGTGTTGTCCGCTTCTCTGGAAGAGTGTTAACGCGACACCGGCATCCGGGGGAGCAGTAGCATGATCGCTCACTCCTCAGGGTGCAATGAAAGACTAGGATTCCTGGCTAGACTAGCTAGTATCGTCGAGTCTGTAAGTTGCAGTGCGGTGGGACGTCCTAAGGGTCGATGTCAATGCTCAGGATCAAATATCAAGTGCGTATTATGGAACCATCCTACACTTATTTTCCTTGACGATGCAATACCTAGATTCGGCTCTATGTAAATACAAACCAGGTGTTCTGCTCGATTGGCATTGTCAAAGCTAGTATCTCGTCATTTTTTGATCTTGAACGAGATGCCCCTTACGGATAGTATCTTTCTTTTTCAATTTAACTTCTCTGAGCATTGTTTTTGCAGGGTGATGCCGATCAGCAAAGAGCATTGGCGTCTGCCAGAGGGACGCACCAGGGGAACAGCGAGTTGTCATGTCTTGAACTTGATTTGATAGAGGGAGTAACTGTTCGTCTGTACTTGCAAAGGAACATTGGCACCTTACAAAAGGGACTGAAGGGTGTGCATTAAAAAGTTGCAGACCAATGTTGGCCGTCTTACTGAGACGGACAAGAATGGTGCGCCAAGGGTAGGGGCTGGAAAAGGGAATCCAGAGTGGGAATGGACAGGTAGAGTGCGGAAGCGGATGGGGGAGAATGGGAATGGTCAGGAGCGGGGTGAAGAAACGGAGGCGGGTGGGAGCGGGTGAGGGGATGGTGGGGGAAGATAAGGCAGGGCAGGAACGGATGAAGAAAGGTATCGTGTATGGGGCAAGGGACAGCATGGTTGCGGGTTCGTGCACTGCTTGGATCGTATTTGAGTGTCTTCAATGGTCTAATGTCACAGCCAACTAACTGATAAAGTTCGAGAGGCGCAGGCATTAACACGATAATTACCAACAATCCTTAGACAGCGTGTAGACATATTGGGAGTCACTCATGACCGGCATTTGCCGAGAACAATAAGCACAAATATTATTGAAATATGAAATATGTTTGGCGGCGGCTCCGTACTATCACGCATGGCTTGTAAAATAACAGTTAGCGCTTTGTCAGGGCTTCTGAAATTGCAAAGAACAGGGGACTAACCACGTTTGCTGTGCATCGGAATCAATGGGCTCTAAGCATACCGGTACAAAGATAAGCGCTCGGCCAGGATATGAAATACCAATAACGATGATCCTAGGACCTCATGTAAGTCGTGAGGTCAACATCATAATCTATTTAATCCTCAGTGCAGCATGACTTGTTCTAGCAACATTAGTAGCACAACACACGCATACCAGCAGGCTTGTTATATCTACATAAGTTGCTTTGATGATCGCTGATTAATTGATTCGTGTTCCTCCCAGACTTAACTATTCACATCTTCCGACTCTGCAAGATACCATGTCTGAGTCGGATAAAACCAGGAAAACCGCTATTTCTCCAAAGAAAGATAGACAATCAGGCAACCAGTGGCTACAAGATGCTCGGAATGTCACCCCGACCGAATCCCAGATGAACGATATTGGTGGGGATATGCGTAACGCTCCTTCGGTTGTCGTATTTTTCAACGAAAACCATGGGAACATAAACTCGAATTCACGTTTACACGTCTCAAATACTCCACCGCCTATTCTATCTGGTAGTGCTATCGAGGATAGAGAAACAGACCTGAGTAAGTTCCCATGCTGATATTTGCAGTTGCTACTAATCAACCCGACGTAACAGCCAATCATACGCCAAAGCCGAATCAGAGAGGATTTCCCCTTCGCCACTTCTGCTGAACTTTTGGAGAAAGTTTGCGTGTGAGAACAATCCCATGTCATAGCTTACGCGTAGCGCATACTCACTCATTCGTGGCACCCAAGAAACATAGCAAGGCTATTTTAAACCCGCACACGAATATCAAAACGACGGACGGAAGCGTATGTCATTTATTCCCGAAAGTTACGATAAACGGCTTCATAGTTACCCAGTACGCGAATCTTGACATGGAGGAAGCGACTATCACGGCAATCTCGGATTCTATAACCCTGCAAGATTCGCAAGTAAGATACTAGTGAAATATTCCCCTAGATTTCCAGTAATATGCATGAAAGGTAACGGACTCCGACATGTCAACTGCTGAAATGTATGCACGTGTCATGTTAGTGCACAAGCTGGGTTACCTACTCTATACGCCTGAACCGGCTCTGGACCTTCCAATGGAGTATCGAAAGAAAGGGGTAACGATAGGGGACGTTGGTATAATAACGATGGATGGCGCGTTTGATTTTCTCTTTAATATTTGCCTGCCTCACGACAATCCCGCCAACCCACCTGTACTCCCCCGTTCATTTAAGACGCTCATGTCCCCCGATGTTTTGATTCACAGGAGACTCCAACCTAAAACGTTGCTAGCCAGTAAGTCGGTCAATCGAACAAACGATGCGTCAGTTATAGATTCTTTGGCCATTCAGTACTGCTGATTGAGTTTCTATGCTTCACAGGCCGATAAAGTTTGAATGTTCGGCATCCAAGGGAGCAGTGCTCGCCTTGCTGGAAGGTGCTACTCTTTTTGAAGCTCGAAACCGGCATGGGTTCCGAGACTATGCTTCTCGTCACGCCTATAACTGGTACGAATATATGATGGGACATAGGGCGAGGGACTCTCCCAACGGGTCCTTGTGTCTCGTTACAGGTTGCGTCAAATCTAAAAATTGGGGAATCGCAGCTTTCTGTGAACGCTCAACTCCCAATACGCATCATCCCAATCATCCCAATCATGCTGAACTAATCATTGACGAAGAACTCGGAAATGCCCGAGCACCCTACCATTGGAGAGAGATGGGTAAGGTAACATCGAGTACGGGTCCAATTTCAGAAGATTTGGTCATCTCCGATGACGAAGAACCGAATCAGTGCATTTTTTTGCGAGGCTACAAGATCATGCTTCGGCAAGATCTGTGGGACAGACTCGACAACAATTTGTCAATACTTGTATCTTCGTCTGACGTAAAGCCTTCCAAGGCGCAGGCGGGTGAAAAAACCAGCAATCGGCCTGGGCATTGTACCTCGTCAAACCAATCTTCCTATCAATGTGTGGGGTCTAGCTCTGCTGACGGCTCTATGCGTGATGAACAAGACATTATGGACCAAGATGAGTTTGATTTAAAAGGCGGTCACCCGGGATTACGAGATTCTAGTATTGCATCCCCGGTATGTTGCATGTAGTCGTGCACCTTCCCTCTAACTCCCTGGCGATAGTTGCACCCTTCTGATTTTATCAATGTCATGCTTTTACATCAAGTGAGTTTCGCGGTATATCATGCGACCATCGGACTAAAACCACTTCAGGAACCAACGGCTGAAGTGGCTCTCACACACGACAGTGAATGGAGCGATCTGCTACCTGAGGTCAATCGTCGTTGTTTGAGACAAGATGTGCTGACACCTGAATGACCAATAGGATTTTACTGGAAACGGTCCAGTTGACCTATTGTTTGAAAGTGTTTACACAACGTATACAACTAAGGTTGATGAATACGGTAATTTACTCTTAAGTCGGTTGATCGCTAAGGTTGTTGATGCTTTAGACGTATGTAGACTGTGTTTCTCTAGTCAGGTGAGGCGTTGAAGTTTTTTTGGCGACCAGATATACTCATTTTATTGTGAACGATAGGTGAGTTGTTTTATTTCTTGAACTTGGTTTGATGTGGGAGTAACTGTTCGTCTACACTTGTAAAGGAACATTAGCATCCTACAGAAGGCACCGAAGGGCGCGGGAGCGGAAGAGGGAGAATGGGAATAGTAAGGAGCGGGGTAAAGAAACAGAGGAGGCGGGCTGTAGCAGGTGGTGGAACGGTAGGAAAATGGATAGTAGGGTATGAACGGATGAGGAAGGGTACCGTATAGGGGGCAAGGGACGGGCAGACATTGCATGGGTTGCGGGTTCGTGCACTGTTTGCATCGTATTCGAGTGTCTTGGTCCAATGTCACATGTCACAGCCAACTAGATAATAAAGGAGGATCCTTAATTCCTAATACCCAGGCATCTAGAACACAATAGTTACCAGAGAGAATCGCTGAGCGTAGAAATGGATCGAATTAGAATACTAACCGTATTGGGAAGGTCATTCATACCCGGCATTTCAAATTTGCCGATAATAATAAGCACAAATATGCTTGGTGGCCGCGGCCATACTCATAAAGTGCTTCAAGAGTGTCTGTCGTGCCTATCACACATGGCTTTTAAAATAACAATCGGCGCTTGACAAGGGCTTCTAAAAATGCAAACAACAGGTCGCATGTAGCGTTATGCAGCATGGATCACACACACAAGGGCTATTATGGCAACAATTAATGTCCAGAACGTGGTTATATATATACGCGGTGTGTTTGTAAAACCTATCGTTCCAAGCCGAATCTTCCAGAAGTGTTGGAAAGTTCCTGCTACCGTGATCGGTCAAGAATCGTGAACTTCCATTGGAGAACCAAGCGAAGAAGCACGCCATCGAACTCGAGTGGCTATTGGTAGGTAACATTACTCATTTCCCCTCCGATGGCAAGAATCAAACCTTCTAGATAATTTCTGGCCTCGTTGCAGACATGTGTTAGAGCGCTTCAGCGCCGACCTTGGACTGTGCATTGTCGCTGTGACGTGTACATGAACTAGCTGCGGTCCACTAAGGTTACGCTCATACCTCACTTTGAACATGTGGTTGGCCTGGCCGCTTGTAATATGGTGGATATGCGACTCAAACCGTCAGAATACACAGCCGCCCATTGTGCACAGCGTTGACTTAGGGGAACGCCAAACGTCGTTTACTTCTAGAAGGTGTTACATTTTCCACCCCATTTCGAATAATCAACCGGAAATTAATTTCCATTGCAAAAGCAGTGATGCATATGCGGCATCAGTGAGAAAATGACAGGAATCCTTTCGTTCCGTGACCATGGGAGCATCGATGCAAAAATAGCACCAAGATACAGCCGTGATGGTCGAGGCCTACTCCACGATAATACTGAGTACGAAAACCAGTTACCCTCCAACAGTTATAAGCTACCGCGCTGGCGAAGCACTGATACCCTAACCTCGCATACTTCCCATGGATTCACTTCAAGTTCCCACTCCCCTTTTGCCTACCTCTCCTACTTCCAGGACAACCTATCCATCCTACCACCGATCTTTTGCACTGAACATGCCTCTGACTCCAGAGCTATCGCCCACAGCCGCGGTTCCACATTACAACCCTTTCTCTCTCGGTCAGCGTATGCCTGTACTCGCACCTGCGCCTACGAGTGTCAAGGGACGGGCTATAGTCTTATGTTTTGATGGCACGGGAAACAAATTCGGAGAGGTACGTGTCCTGTTTTCCTATTGATCCATTTCCGACCTCCCCGTAGGAAGTACGTCGTCGTCATTTCCTCGTTGCCTCTAATAGCTCAAGTCAATAGAACTCTAATGTCGTTCGCTTTTTCCGTGCCTTGGTTAAGAACAGACGTCAGAATCAACTCGTTTATTACCAGGTGCGAAATGCAAAGTTCGTATACCTGCTTCTGATGAGAACAAAACAACCTTAGCCTGGGATTGGCACGTACAATAAGCGTGCATTCGTAACTCGCACTATAAGTACATTGGCCTCTAAGTTCGATGCGGCCATCGCGTTGCATCTAGAGGATCATGTCAAGGACGGGTAAGGCTATACTTTATCACCAGACAATGAAGCTGACTTTCTTTCGTGCAGGTATAAATTCATAATTCAAACTTATCGGTTCGTACGAAATATATTCAACGCGCGCTGAAGGCAAACAGCGATATAGCCCTGGAGACAAAATCTACCTGTTCGGATTCTCTCGAGGAGGTAGGCCACCACGCTCCTCCTTCATGTGGTCCGATCAACATTTGCATCGCAGCCCACACCGCCAGGGTCGTAGCTGGGATGCTTTACAAGGTAGAACCCACTACGTCCTATTTCCAAGCTATGCCTACCTGAGTTCCGTTTAAGGTTGGAATCATACCAAAAGAAAATATGGAGCAGGTCGACTTTGCCTTCCATGTCTATAGTACCACGGGCTATCATGGGTACAAACTCAGTCGAGAATTCAAGAACATTTTTGCGTACGTTCTTCCAGTTTCTTTTTTCCTAGCAGCACTTATCCTCGAAACAGCTCACCCGTTTCTGTTGAATTTGTTGGTGTATGGTAAGTCGAAGATGCTTAACCTACCCCCTCGCCACTAACGATACCAACCAGGGACACGGTTTCCTCTGTCGGCATGATACCCCAAATGCACCCGTACACATCCATCAACTACGCCGTGAAGACTTTCCGACACGCTCTAGCACTTGACGAGCGCCGTGTTAGGTTCCGGCCAAACGTATGGAGCGAGGCAACGCTGGAGCGTGAGCAAGAGTTAGATGTGGATCTTCCTGAGCCTGATGGCTTCGACGGGACTCAGGAACGCAACGACTGGCAATACAAGGCCCCTAACCGCGACTTTGCCGATGTGAAAGAAGTGTGGTTCGCCGGTAATTAAAAGCTGCGGATGGTCTGTATATATATGCTAATGATGGTCTAGGTTGTCACGCAGACGTAGGCGGAGGCTCCCACTCCACACGGCGGAAAAAGAGTTTATCGTTTATCCCCCTCCGTTGGATGATTAAAGAATGCATTCTGGCAAAAGCGGGGATCCTATTCGATTGGGAGTACTTGAAGGAGACACTCGCGTTTGACTTTCAAGGTCTTTTGGACGAGATGAAAGAAAAGAATATTAAGCCGGAAGAATTAGGGGAAAACTATAAGATAATCGAAGAATACGCTTCAGAAGGTTCCCAGCAACATCTACTAGTCGAAGACTCCATTGCGAGCCCGAGCCCGAGCTATTCTGTTCAAACCCACCCTTCACATCTTCGACATCATATCAGGCAACACGTTCGCGATGTTCGCGATGCCATTTTTGACCAACTCGCTCTCTTCTGGTTGTGGTGGACCTTTGAAATAATCCCTATGCTGTGCACGTACCAAGATAATAAGGGAGATTGGATCCGACGAAGGATGTGAGTATTTCCAGCTACTGCGTCCTAGATATTGTTTCTGACTGGGTACGGCAGGCGCAACTTTGGGCGCGGAAGGTACATTCCATTCTCTCAGAACGAGATAGAGGTCCATGAATCTGTACGAACGCGGATAGAAGAAACGAAGGACACTTTAAAAGCTTACACTCCGAAGGCTCATAATTGGAAACAAGTCAGCAAGTCTCCTATGCTCAAATACGTTAAATGATTGACCCATTATTCTCTCCGAGCCGTTTTCTCCTTTCTAACTTAATTGGTTCAGTTCAATATCATGAATTGTTTCTTCTGCACATTATCCTACATCACAAAGCCCGGATCTCGATACATATATATAGCAAAAGGATGAACATCCTACTCGAAGGTAGGCGTTTCGAAAGTCCCAGCAGGATCTACAGCCCGCATTAGCCCCAGTCAGGCAATGAAACAATGCAATCCTCACCCATTCCATGTTCATATATATACTTCTTGTCGGCTTGGATACGATGCTGGAAGTGGGTGATTAATATATGCGCGTCGGCGGCCACAACAGGATTCTTCTGCGCGCCACCAAGAATTGCGGCGATAGCAACATCGTAGCGGGATGTCTGATTACAAAGCATCATCTAACAATGCCATTTAATGAGTTTACACATTTGATGTTATTTAATACCTACATCGAATGGCGAAGTAGTCGTGCCTTCTTCCTTGTAGCTGAAGGATCGTCAAAAAACCATCTGCATAAATAGTTGCATAATGACCAACCCTGCAATAGTCACCCGTCCTTGAATGGGCCTTCCGAATAATAAACCTTGCAGTTCTAACGGGTACCCATGATAGTTAAAGTGAATTGGCTTGTCTTCAGTAAAAAGAGAATTAAACGAGTCTTGTGCCAATGAATGCGGATGGGCGCCATTGTTGCTAAAAATCATCAAATCCGTCACGTTCACTACCCTCACTCGAAGAGCAGGAACGTGTCTCCTGAGTAGAGCAGCAGCAGCAATGACCTCAAAAGTCATTTCTACACCTATGCCGACAAGAACGCTGTAGCACATGGTCATACAATTGTGTATAAGAGGAATAGTTAAACTTACACGTCGGGGTCAATGCCATTATCAACGCTTGCAAATTGCCACACAGATGCTCCAGCAATGCAATGCTATGAAGGCAATTCAACACGGCTTGGAACAACGCGTATCATAGTGTACACTCACGCGGTCCGCTTCCTCAGGACTAAGCCATACGGGTGTGGGTTGTTTGCTGCCGACCATG
>QFEO01011204.1:0-10066 GCA_003316615.1 Amanita pseudoporphyria | reverse complement strand
CAATTTGAGAATAATCACACCCCCTTGTGCGCGAGACGGAATGATGCACTGCGATTAACGCGTGAGATCCGCTATTGCTAGCCACCATCACTAGCATGCCCCTCAGCCCAGCCGATCTCGAGGCCGCCATTCGCAAAGCGATAGACGTATCCCATCTCGAAGTCGAGGATCAGTCCAGCGGGTGTGGTGAGAGTTATGCAGTCGTTATCGTAAGCGAGGTACGTCACTACCCAACCCCTTCGTTATCTATACCGTCCCATTTCTGATGGACACACCAACTCTTGCATTCGCCCCCATTCGAACTCGATAGACTTTCAAAGGCAAAACGACGTTAGCGCGACACCGTCTCGGTAAGATCTTGTGCCCGGAACCCATCACATCTTCAAACCGCTAGGCTACACCTGCTAGTGAACGAAATCCTGAAAGATCAAATTGCCCAACTTCATGCTTTTTCACAGGTAAATCTCCACGGCAGGCGTTGCTCAACCTGAAATCCAACTTGATCCACTTATGCGACAGAAAACGTTCACTCCAGAGCAGTACCAAGCGCAACTTGCAAAGTCTGCCTGAGAACTTTCAGGATTTATTCTTTGGCATACCGTAGAGGTGCGTAGGTCTTTTTTTTATATTAACATTCCGACGAAATTTTGTTCAAGACTCGACGTTGTTCAGTTATGGGGCTTACTCGCAAATTCTGATGAAAAAGCCGTTGATGTACGCGTATCTATCCGATGAGTAATGGCAATGTGCTGCATTCGTGAAAACACGGTGAACTGTAAGTTCTAGGAGCAAGGTCTTTTTTGACATAGAACGACGCTTGAGTCCTCGCACTGAGAATGGAGAATGGCCAGCCAGGTCACTCCTGCGCACTGATGCTATTCTCGTGGGATACGCCAATTTGACTTGAAGCCTAGTTGAATGCACAGTTGTAAGTTTACGTAGGTTAAGCACAGGTGGGATGGCGACCCGTGCAAAAACATTTTGTGGCGATCTCCCGCGCAGATTACTCAATCGCATTGTTGAAGGAATATGTCTGCCAACGATTTCTTCAGCACGTTCCTTCCTCGTATCGTTCTGCTTGTTGTGTTGAGGTAACGAAAATTGTGTTTCGAGGTACATCTCTCCCCGCCATTTTTCTATCTTAGACTTCAACAGAGTCAATATCTACGCATGCGGGATATCGATATTAGATGTTGGAATCGTTGCTATGAGAAGCAACGGGCGATTGTCATCGCGAGGATGCAAGAAACAGGAATGACAGCATTTTGAGTTACAACGGGCAACACGATTCTAGGTATGCACAGCTCGGATCTGAACCATTCTTGCTTGTCATGAATTCGCGCGTCAAATGAGTGCGATTGTGGAAGGCGAATTCTGTCCCACCCTCACACGCGTATGAGCTGTACAATAGAATAGGTTAGGCTGATTTGTAATCTACTAATTCCTTGGGTCGAAATGTTCACAACCTTTTTACTTCCAAGTGAAACGACAGAACAATGGTCGACTCAATAATCTTAGGCAAGGAAATGCAGGACCAATATATTTAGACGCCGTTCAGCCCTTCCGTTAGCAACGTGGCATCCGCAGCCTGCCCCATGAAGGAAGAATTACTTGGTTAGACCTGCCAGGACGGTCCAGCCCAACAGCTTTTTTCGGGTCCTATCTGGTAAGGTGGTCGAATCCTCTCAATGGCACTTTGTCTCGCTAATGAATATGGCATACAGTTGAGCGTACTTAACATGAAAGCCATCGTCAACACTTCTATAACCCAATTCCACCTCAATGCATCAGGACTCATCGCAATTGCCGACGTCAAAACCATTGCCTATCGAACGGTGCTCACCGGAACTGCTTCATTCCTGGATGTCCTCTTTCTCGCGCCCGGCATACATCGTCAAAATGCCTCGTCTGAGGTTAACAAGGGGGAATACCCGACATCGGGCGCGATGACCACCGGCTATATCTTTCGCATTGAAAACCAGGCAACAGTTGGTTTCCTCCAAAGAGTAGGAAAAACTGGACACCTGGTGAATGTCAGGGTATCCGCCCCGAGCAAAGCACCCCGAAACGTTTTTGCAGCAGGCGTCATGCCATCCGTTTTCTATCTTTCGGGCATCTTTTTGACCATCTCCGTCGCTATCCTTTATGGAATCATGAACGATTGGTGGGGACTAGGAGTGATGGGCGTGCTGATGCTCGCACGGCTGCTCAACGTCATTGTCATCAAACGACGAAGTCAGAATCCCACATGGAAAGGCGCGTCAGAGCCGGACGTGCAAGGCGATCTTCTGATTTTACTCAGCCAAAATCGGTGGATACGTATGCAGGGCCAGGTGGACGATCTAAAAGCGGTGACATCAGAATGGTTGAGGGATGAGACGATAGTGGAAAGTTTCTGCGTGAACTTTTCAACGCTCTTAGTCTTCCTCTCAGCCATCCTCGGTGGGAATATATCTACACTCGGAGCAATTCTCCTTGCAAGTTTGTTACTCTCCTCCGCGGCGCTCCTTGGCATGTGTAATGCCCTGACAAGGGATCTACACATGTTTGGCAGGAGAGTTTATCAAGTTGGGCCACCTAAACCGTACAAGCGTAGGTCGGGAATGGCTTATGAGCTGGTTGAGGAAACCGGAAGGGATGACTGGGCTATTAGTATGGGTCTGATTATTCCCACTGGGAGGGAGGATAAGAAGGTTGTACCGGTTGAATCTACGTCACCAAGCTTAAATTTTAAGCCCTCAGATACACAGCAAACATGTATTTCTAAAGAGTAGAAGGATCGATTATCGACAGGTACATACACAATACCCTGCATACAATTAGTCCAGTTTATCAAATGTTTTATCCTCGCACGAAACGGACGTGTTATAGGTTCATCAATAAAGTACAATTTTCGTTCAGTGATGTTTCGAATATGCTTTGGTTCATGGAGTAGGGAATCCTAAAGTATAAATTCTGTTAGCATTCTTGAATAGCGCTGCCTTGATGATTTCAATTGCTTGAGATTCTGTCAGCTCGCCGCGGTGAAGTGCCTCTTTAAGAACCTGACGATTTTTTCATCAGAAATTTATTTTGTCTGAAGTAGAAACAACAGCATGCCTCATATAGCGCGTTCCGGGCCTGTATTGATCCAAGATAATAAGATTCAGGCCAATAATGACCGTCGGCTGAATGGGCGTAAGGCATCGGGTTGTGTAATATTCGAAGAGACGTACTTGAAAACATAATCTTATTCGTTGGACTCAGTTCCAATATCTGGCTAATTATATCCTTTTGTCCCTGTCCTGAGACTTGCGGAAAGACCTGAAATTCGTAAGAATAAAAATAAGAACAATCGCTCCAAATTACCTCGCCGAAATCCAAAAATACATTTGAATAAACAGACGTAAGATAACCTGCTTCTCGAGTGAAGGGATATGATGCATGCAGTAGTACAAATTTGACTTCGGGATGTGCCTTAATTAAAGGTTGCAGCAGTGCTGGCGATGCGAGCGCCAAGTTTATGTCATTGTCACCTAGCCCAGTATGGAACTGTACTGTCTCCGAGAGTCTGTCCAGCGTAAACCTTGGAGAAGCGGCGCCAACCACTCACTGGGTATTCCCGTTTGTTGACACACGTTCAGAGCCAAGCGTACAACGTAGTCATTGAGGGGTTTGTACTGAAGCCGCAGAGTGGCCGTTCGACGATACGTTAGGAACGCATCGTGCAATGCAAGTTTAATGACTTCTTGAGGGTCATTCGGGGATACACCCAGCCCAGTGCGGTAGCAGATAATAGACTTGAGTCCAACGACGTTATTTTTCGGCGTTTGAACGAGTTCCTTGAAATGGCTTTCGAATTTGCGGGTGAATTGTAGGAACAACTCGTCCAGGACATTATCAGGCAATCTATCGGTCCCGAGGTGGTCTCTAAACAGTTCTTTAAGAAGGACCTTCGCCCAAAAGTTGTTATCAAAGCTTATCCTTCTAAGAATCGCGGACTCACTTCAGCCTCAGTCTCTACCCGGACAATCCTCCTTGTTCCTAGCTTTACGAATTGGTCGTGCCATTCCAGGCTCTCTTTTGGTTCTAAACCATCATCCAACAAGATACAATGAATCCCGGTATGCTCGAAGCACTGCTTGCACAGGTCGACGTAGTCCAACGTGGCGCGCTTCGCTTTCACGTCGTTCCAGGTAGCGTCGTTCGGCAGTCCGAGCAGCTGGACGAGCTGGTCCGTGGCGCGAAGAAAGGCGAGAGTATATGGCGCGTCATTGATTAGAGCATGATCACTGGCCTCCGATACAATGCCCTCCAAAGGTAAAGCGTTTCGGTCTGCATTTTTGAGCAATGGATGTGCATGGTTGTCTATGGCTGGGTAGAGAAGTGAGACTTGCAGCAAGTCAGCGCTGTGAAACATGGTTGCAAACCTTCCTTCCTATGCCAATGATGGAGTCAATTATAAACGCCGCTAGTACTATCAAAACCGCGCTCGGTCACAAGATGTAGAATTATGTCTGTAGGAGTGGTAATGCATAATGATTGACATGCGCCAGCTCTCTGACTCTTTCCAGGCCCGTCCTCCTGTCCCTTTCGTATAGGCCGCCCGAAACCTTCCGAGCCAGAATAATTCATTGTAGCCGGAACTCATATCTCCATGCTAGTGCTTACGGTAGTATTGGACTTGACTCTGCTGTATCCAACGATGGGATGCCACAAGCAACGCAGGGGCAACTCTCGATCGTACGGAGCTTTACATTTGTCCCAATGTGGCTAGTCTGATAATATGGCTTCTCATCGCGTTTTTGAGCGCAAATAGCTCAATACTAGTTTCGATA
This sequence comes from Amanita pseudoporphyria, assembly GCA_003316615.1. NCBI lineage: Eukaryota > Fungi > Basidiomycota > Agaricomycetes > Agaricales > Amanitaceae > Amanita > Amanita pseudoporphyria. Next base: position 5,249 of record QFEO01011204.1, on the reverse strand, counting down.
GCGGTGCCAACATCGCTCTTTCCTTAGTCAACGAGGTACTAGCTTTGCAGCTATTCTGTCAACTCGTCTCACTAGCGATTGAGTAATATCCTCGAGTATAAAGTTGTTGCTAAAGCCCCAGCACTCCAACGCCTTAATATCTCGAGAAGTCTTGTTTCTAGTAGAACACTATGGTCAAATTCGCCTCTTTTACCCTTGCCACCCTTTCCTTGCCCGTCGAAAAACGCTACATGATCAAGGTCAAAGTCGATCTGAGAGAACCCGCCTTTGGCGCTTCCGTCCTTGACGTCTCTATCTCAAGCATTGGTTCTGCTGTAACTGTCCAGCAAACCCTGGAAAGTCCTGATTTAATGCATCCACCTGCGAACGTAGCTGATTGTCATACAGAGCATCAACATGGACTTGAACGAAAAAAGGAACCAAACAGAATGTCAGGGATGTCGAAGCACGTATGACTCACGAATATTAAACGCCATCGGATGCCCTAACCTACTGTATTTTGCGGGAAGTTAACAACATCTCCTCAGCCAATACGAGAGACATACTGGATGAACAAGTTCATCCCCACCATTGTGGACGCCTTCCAGCAGTAAGTAGATCACTGTCTTTCCGTGACGGTCTTCGTGATAAAATACATCATCATTGTATCTTCACTGGACAAATTGTAACTCCTTTTCGCACTTAATACCCTCAAATCGTTCAACATACGTCTAGCAGGCTCACTTACGTTTCAGGAATCCGTGAGGCCTTCGCCGTCGAACAAAGAAGGTCCCTTCCCTCGTAAGACACTAGTTTCATTTATCAAGAGCTTTCAGCAGTCTATAGGTAGACTATCACATTAGTCTTTCTCCTTGATGTTCTTCTGCACCAGCAACAGGACCTGCTGAAAAGCGTGCTGCCGTCTTCGGAGGAGTAAACTAATCGTTTTTTAGTTCAATTACGGCATGTGATGGCTAGTACGAAGAAGATAAGCTGGACCCGAAAAATAACATTTAGTCCGGCGCATTGGATACACCATCTCCATCTCTTCACCATGTAATACTGAAGCAGATCGTCGCCAAGGATTTTAAAGTGTATCATAATGTTCGTCCTTTGCCGTCTTCAGGAAAGCATGTCCACTTTACGTAATTTGCCGTTAGTACGTCCACTAGTCTTTCATTAACGTTAACCCTGACGAAATTTGCGGCGTGAACCGAAGACCATCGCAATATATATATATGCCCGCCCTCCTTAAACCCCCAGCTAATCGGTCCCCGCCATAACCTCAGCAACCATGCGTTCTCAACTCTTCTTGCTCGTACAACTTGCCTTCGTCAGCCTTGTTGCCGCGGACGCGGGCCATTTCACCTTCTGCAATGTGAACACCCATGGCTGCATTGCTGATGTTGACGTCATGTCTGGCGAGCTGGTTCAAGCCACCACAGACGGCAATTTAGCAAGTGGTGTTTAGCATTATTGTATATTTAACTCTTACAAATGTCGGACAGACATTAACTGTTGACCCGTGCCCTGAAATGAACAATGTGACTATAAGCACCATTTCTGATCAACAGTCCGGCCTTTACATCGGCGCGAGTGTAAGTCTGTTATTTGTATGGTACTGTCAGAAATTGGACTTGCGGGTAGGAAGTTGCACCAGGCGGGAACATAACCTGGGTCACTGGCGAGTACAAGTGGAGAATCGAAAGGAATGCTACTGGCTACATGTGAGCTTTGAAGACAATTTTGCATTCCGCTATTAAATATCTTGTTAGGATTTACGCTGTCGGCCCGGAACTCTATTGGATTCAAGACTCAACGATTGCTCCTTACGTGAGTAGTTCATTATCTGCGCTGGATGCTTAAACGATATCTTTGTCAGATTAAACTCATTCCTTACCCCGAAGACATTGCGCGCGAAGCCTTTTGGAATTTCACCTCGAGCGACTAAGTCAGTGGCGGGACATTCTTCAGAATCTGATACCTGAATGGTACCAAAGGTTGCAATAGAAATGCTGCTTTATTGATATCATATTTAACATTCGGAGGTATGATCAATCAATTGCTATCGTATGTAAAAGAATGGCTAGAAGTTCGTTCCTGCTATCGTTTTAATCCAAATTTTAAAGACTAAGTTAGTATAATTTCGACATACGAAATCAAGGAGTTTTGAAACAAAATGTCATAGTCGTGTCGTGCCCACGTAAGCAATCTGTAATCAACAAGTCGCGAAACCAAGTACGCTCCTCATGGCTGCCATATTCGCGCGCATCGATACGAAGATGAGCAAAAATGGCACTATACATCAGTCCTTTTTTCATGGAATAAGAGCCACTAGGCATCGGATTTTTTGCGAGCAACTTCTCAAGAATCAGACTAAGCGGCGGGAAAGCTTTTTGTTCGTGATCGCTTCGTTAGTAGGGGTGACCCAGCAAAGATGACTTACTAACCGGCCGTCATTGATATTGTTCCTTGTTAACAAGTGTCAAATCTTGAGACGAGACTCGGGATTAGACGAGTGGCACCATCGATATATTGAGGCTTAATCGACCTGACGACAATATTCACCCAATTGCGAACTTAAATGGGCTAAGGAAAGATACGTACTCTTTCCATTTTTCTTCTACCCATTCACACTCGAGCGTATATGAGCCACTTGGACTCAGTAGTCCGACGTCAGAGCCTGGAAGAAGGTCGAACGTGAAGACCTACTTGCCCAATGGTGCAGCGTGTTTTCGTGGACAGAAGAAGCACATTCAGGTAGACGAGACCACTATCAAGCTGGTAGCAAAGAGGCTGCGATCAGGTATCCGTAGACTCGTTCGAAGAACAGATTCCTGTCCCTCATCGAGAGGGCAGCCATTAGGCCCAAGTCTATTTTTCGAACACCGAGCGCATCTAGTGCTAAAGATAATGGGAATGACCGAGAGTGCTTCTAGCCATGGAGGGAGGATGTGTACTGACGACCTAGAGGTATGGATAAGCAGCTACAGCCTTGTCTCATAGGCAAGTAGGCGAAGGTCTGCTGAGCTAAAAGAGCTGAACTGTTCCTGTTCATTACGCCAACCCCTTCGACATGGCAGGCACACACGTTTGTAGAGGCGTAGATGACGAGAACGGGCAGTAAGAAGCGATCAAAGCCGAAGGCCAGCCGCTTGGGATGTGAATATCTGTGGCTGAGAAGAAGTGCCAAGTATCCATTGATTATTTATTACGTGGCGTGGAACGAGTATGCCTACCTTTATTGATAAGTTAAGCTCTTCTGCCCTAATCCGAAAAGGTACCCATGGAAAAGACCTCAGAGTTGTCTAGCTTTGCGCTACGTAGGACGATGCTATTGGAACCACGGGAACCTCCTTCCATTTCACGAAATCTTGCACTCCCGCCTTCTTTATGGAACCGTTGCTAGCAATGAATGCAATGCTCCCAGTACATTCCAGCTGCACTTTGAATGTGGAAAGCTATGTGCAGTAAAGCACCCGAAACAATTTTCGTCGTTAATGGCATTAATGAGGTAGAACGATTCGTCACACAAGTGCCAAGTGCTAGGGGTAGCATCACGCTATATGTAAAGGGGTGAGTTTTATAGTACTCTTAATGGACAACAAAACGGTGGCAAAGACCTCAACGTGTACGACATGCAAGTAAATGGCCTATAAGCGGTAACGGCGTTGGAGGTATGGCTGCTGGGAGACGACCGAAACGGGGTGGTCGTGTCTCGGTACCGAGATGATGGAATACGAAGTGGTGGGCGAGCTATCCAGGGAAGAAACGTTTCCACTTTGATTAATATAACAGCAGAAATTCAACGTAACGGAGAAGATAGGATACCCGGCTCCTTCTCCTGGCTCAGCAAAATGAAGACGGTGATTACGCTTTTCTGAAGCAGTCAGGAGATCGACGAAGACGGATGTGAGCAAATAGCCTACCGGTCTCTGCCGGGCCGGTACCCAAGGCGCGAACGTTCAGATATTCAGATGTTGATTCTTTCCAGAGATCTTCCTGTCCTCATCATCCACGGCGGGTAGTATGCTGTAGGCGTAGGCTGTGGAAACTAAGGGCTTCACAGACTACACAGTCATTGAAGACGCGTTCAAGTTCAACGATGGACGATTCCTCGGTGTGGTCCCTCCACAGACATCGGTTTCGCCGCCTCATTCACTTGCTCCTTGTCTTACGCTGGACGTTGACGTTACTGTGTCACGTCACAAAACGAACGCTTTTCCGTTCATATCACCAACAAGTAAGGTAAGTCACTAGTTACACAACTAAGTCGGTGTCGCTAACATACGTATACGTGTAGTTTAGCTCATTAGGTATAGCTTAACAATAGCCATTCCATTACCAACGATTCATCGGCTTAACAACTTATAGTCGAGCGATTGGCCAGGCCCACGCCAACAATAGGAAACGCCGAAATATCTGGTCTAGGCCACTTACCCCTTACCTAAAAATAAGTCGGAGCTATTTTGAAGGCGCGCTATTTTGTGTTTTCAGAAAACGAGAACTGCGGGCTCTCCTGGATGTCGGCGCATCGATCCAACTATCCTGGACATCAAGCACATTTTGGCCTAGAAAAGAAAAATCCTCCGTTCTCATCGCTTTTAATACCATTCATTGTTGCATTCTTTTTCTTTACCCGTGACCCTGCCATGCAAAGGCGAAGCAAGACTGAGAAATTTTTATTAGGAAATATGCGCCAAATGACAAGGCGATAGAAACATCGTTTTTACTTCGGACGTAATTCCACAGTTTTTGCGACACGGGGCCGGAGCAAACCCGGGTTTAAAGTGAGGACTGGGATGTTCTTAATGGAAATTGAACGACAAGAAACTAGAGCATCGTATCCATCGTTACTCCGCAATCTCCACGGTGTAATATTGAGCTAAACCTGGAAGAGAAGAGAGTACAGAATAGCGACGAAAGGATTTGGCTGGAAACACGCGTCCAGCGACTTGACATTAGAAAGACCTTTCTCTTGCTACGTGGCAATCAAGTGAAGTCAGAAATGACGGCTCCCGTTCAGTCCTAGAGGGAGGCAATGCCGTTCAATTATCAAAACGAGCCAAAATACGGAAACGCTTACTCCTCAAGACAATATTTTCGGTTTACGTTACGGTCATCGTTCGTTACGTCCGCTGGTCTTCCATTCACACCGACAGTAAGCCTTTGATAAATATACATCTTGATCCATTTTCGCCTACATCGATGTCTCCCAGCATAACGAGGGAAGATCATTTATGGAACCATAGGCCAACACGAATGCATAA
>QFEO01011202.1:0-11739 GCA_003316615.1 Amanita pseudoporphyria | reverse complement strand
CGCTCCTCAAACAGACGAGAATGGAATGTACAAAGATGTCGATGTCATGGACATTGACTCTGATGCACCAAGTAGCGCCATGAAAAAGAACGGTAAGAACCCGACAGCAGATCTTGAACAGTTTTTTGAGGCGGTACAGCATAGGAAAGGTGATAAACGTGGGCGGCGTCGGTGCAAGTTGTGCGTGTGAGTGATTGTTGGTATGTATCCGTTCATTTGTGATTCAATTTCCCCACAGATCTGGAGATGGCCACAACAAAATGAATCAAATTCTTGTCGACGAACATATGACTCTTCGACGCCATATGGCTGCAAGGCACAAGGTGCGAGATACTGCCTTTGTCATAATTCATTTATTAAATCCCTCCATCACTAGGGTCCGTACAGACGGTGGTGCAAGTCTATCGGTTTTCTATCAATGCTCCCCGAGGATGCAAAAGCAAGACGCAAAGACACCCTTGAGAAAACAATGGAACAAACTCAAATGGACGAACACTTCTCTCCTGCTAATCCCGACGACAAGCCAGTTCCATATGCAGACGAACTGTTCAAGGAAGCCGCAATACAGTGGCTGATTAAAACCGACCAGGTAAATTTCATTTTCGTTCTAATGTTAGTCCTTGTTGTTGCCAACAGCCTATTTCTGCTTTTGAACATCCCTCCTTCCAAAATATGATACACATCGCCTCTCAAGCAACCCACGGCGTCAAGATCCCCAACAGGAAACAGACACGTGATGAGATAATTGCACTCTTCAAGGTGCAAATGGTTAAGCTGAAAGATCATCTCAACGTTTGTACCTTTTCATTCATGCCCTCATGTTCTAATCCACTGTCGCAGAGCCCATATGTTTCCAGACAAATTAGTCTAACTTGCGATGCATGGTAGGCCTCGAATATAGACGGATATTTTGCTGTGACCGGTCATTGGATCGAGGAGCATTCTCCAGGTAAATGGACCCTGGAACATGCTCTTCTTGGATTTACACAGATGAATACGGCACACAATGGCCGACGATTAGGCCAAGCCCTTTACAAGACTTGCAACCGCCTTGGAATCGTTCACAAGGTAAGTAATTCTGCTCAAATTCCATTTGTCTACTTATTGTTCATAGACCGGTCATATAACTTGCAACAATGCATCAAACAACGGCACGATGATCACCGAGTTTGCGCATTGTTATGAAAGTAAAATGGGGTGGAAATTTGATGTCAAAAAGCGACATATTCAGTAAGTTGATAACTCTGTAGTCGTTAACAGTACATTATTAATGTTATTTTGGTGCTGTAGGTGTCTTGCTCATATCATCAACCTCACTACTCAAACTCTCATCTCGACAAGAGGTAATGCCAAGTATTACAACCCCCACAGCATTGACGAACACACGCCGGACGTTAGCGCTTGGGACCGAGATGAATTAGGGCTTGTACGTGCAATTTCTGTCAAGGTCAGTTTAATTTTGCGTGTTAGCCATGTGTACTGATGTATCTCTCAGGAACGTTCCTCCTCCCAATGTAAAGAACTCTTCAAGTCCATCCAGGTTCGGAAAGGGGTCAAGCAACCGGTGCAGCTTTTACTTGACATGAAGGTGCGATGGGGATCCACGTATGTGATGTTAAATCGCGCTGAATCGATGCAGAAGGCAAGTACAACATTTTTACACTGGATTGATCCCTGCTCATCTTCAGGTAGTTTGTCGATGAATTTGTCTATGAGCTTGGTGTTCACACAGACGGTAATCTTGAAGCACAGAAAAAAATTGACGCTCTCATGCTCTCTGAGAATGAGTGGCAGCGCGTTAGTATATTCTGCAGCCTCCTCAATGTGTGTATCTCCTGCACTTCCATAATACATAATTAACTACCTCCACACAGCATGCCGACAAAGCGCAGCAAGCGTTCTCATCCGCTCATGTCCCTACTCTCTCCAATGCTGTTCCTGCAATTGAAGCGCTGCACGCCGCATGGTCCAGCCGAGCTGACAAACTCAAGTACAACCCATTTAAGTCTGTGCTGGGTGCTGCCACCATGAAGCTTGACGAATACTACCAAAAGACGGTGGATTCCGATGCTCATATCCTAGCCATGTGTACGTTCAAAATCTCTTCATGTGCAGAATATACGGAGGTATATTTCGAGTTCCTGGTTGAGGCGTTCCGTTTGTCCATCCGTTTGTGGATGAAAGGCAGTGCTCATCTTGTGTTTGATGTGTAATGATTTCATTATCTCCTTGAAGACTCTAGCGGCGAATTGGGGTCCTCTGTCAGAGATCATTACGTCAGGTAGTCCATGTCAGCGGAATACATTATTAAGAAACAGATCGGCCATTTCTAGTGTGGTGATTGTTTTATGACAAGGGCTAAGAATTACTCCCTTTGTAAGTCCTTGGTCAACCACGACAAAGATAGAATCAAAACCGTCCGAAAGGGGAAGGTCGGTGATAAAATCCATAGTGAGTTGCTGAAAGGGGTGTGTGGTGTGACTTATAATAGGCATAAGGGGAGCGGCGGTGGGGTGGGTGTTTGGTTTCATCTGTTGACAGATAGCGCATCCGTCAATAAACTTTTTAGTTAAGACAGTTAATCCAGGCCACCAGTAGGAATTCTTAAGTAAAGCGACGGTCTTCATGAGACCGGGTGTCCAGTAAGGAGGGATTCGTGGGTGTCATGAATAATATCAACGCAGAGGTTGTCAGTAGGGGGAACGTAAGTCTTCCCTTTGTAGAATAGGGCATTATCGGTGATAGACCAGTTGGAGATAGCCGTGCGAAGTGGCGGTGGCGTATCATTTGATAAACATAGTTTGATGGTGGTGACAAGGTCATCGGTTACGGAGGCAGTGATAATGCGATCGCAGAGGTCAGTATTGATAACTGATATAAAGACATCATCCATAAAGATGGTGACATCATCAGTGTCGTCGGCGGAGTTAGTATGATCCGGTTGGTGAGATAGGGTGTCGGCTTGAATAAGCTTAGTGCTGGGTATATGTGTTAGGGTATATTGAAATCGTGAGAGTTCGTTCCACCAGTGGGCTTGTCTGGTGGTTAGTCGTTGAGGTGATCGGTAGTATGTGAGATTTTTATGATCACATCGTATGTCTATGGGGTGGGGTGCGCCAAGTAATAGATAGCACCATTTGGAAAGAGCGTGGATAATGGCAAAGAATTCTCTGTCATAGATTTGCCAATTTCGTTCAGTCGGAGTTAAGGAATGTGAGAGGAATCCGCAGGGTCGTAAGATGTCGTTACTGTCTTTTTGTGAAAGCACAGTGCCTATAGCCCATTTGCTTGCATCAGTTTCAAGCACAAAAGGTTTAGTCATATCGGGCATTAATAGAATGGGTGCTGTTGTAAACTTTTCTTTTAATAGATTGAATGCCGCTTGGCATTCTGTCATCCAATCCCATATTTTGTTTTTCTTTGTTAGGTCCTGTAGCGGTCGTGCTATGTGTGCAAATCCTGATATGAATTTTCTATAAAAATTTCTGAATCCTAAAAATGAACGTATTTGTTTAACCGTGGTTGGGGGAGGCCAATCCCTAATACCAGCGAGTTTTATTGGATCCATCTTGATCGTGTCGTGTGATATAATCATTCCGAGAAATTCAATTTCTGTTTGAGCGAATGTGCATTTCTCCATCTTGAGAAATAAGTCATTATTTTTTAGTTTTTCTAAAACGCATTTGGTTCTTTTCTCGAGTTCTTCTCAAGTCGTCGCATGGATTAATATATCATCCATGTATATTATGATCCAGCCTTCATCAATCATTTCTCTGAAATAGTCATCCATCATGGCTTGGAATGTAGCAGGTGAGTTTCGTAATCCGAAGAACATTACTGTCGGTTTGTATAATCCTCTGTTTGTTACAAATGCAGCCTTCCATTCGTCGCCTTCCTTAATACAGACGTTATTATATCCCCATCGTAGATCGAGTTTAGTAAAGAACTTCGATCCTTTGAGTTTCAACATGAGGTCGGATACGAGGGGTAACGGATATGAGTTTGGTTTAGTCCATTCATTAAGGTAGCAGTAATCTTGGCAGGGTCACAGTACTCCCTTTTCTTTCTTTTCGACATAGAAGAAGGGTGCTGCTTGAGGTGATTTTGATGGTCGGATATATCCTTTCGCTAACTGTTCCTTGATCCATATGTCGAGTGAGTTTTGCTCGAGTGGAGATAGATTGTAGATTTTTCCTCATTTTGGTACAAAACCATCTTTGAGGTCTATGGCATGGTCCCAAGGTCTAGATTCAGGGAATCGTTCACTTGCTTCTTTTTCGAATACGTCGCTCCATTGCTCGTATTCCGGGGGTAGCGTCTTGTTCCTGTCCTTCGGTGTGGGTTCCTCCTGTCCTGGAGTCTTACTTTGGTTGTTGGTCATTTGACTAGTATATTTGTGTGCCATCTGTTGAGTGGGGGAAAACCTAAACAGGTTTAATTCAAACATGTCCTCGCTATATTGCACCTCTTCCCATAGGGAAGCGTTATTCCAAAGTAGTTGATCCATGGGCTCGGGCTTCTTGTGTGACATCAAGAACCGTACCACGAGATCCTCGTCCCATTCGGGTTGCAGCTCCTTTTCTAGACCCAAAAGGCAGCTTCTCAGAGCAACATGAATCTTGTCTTTGTTGGAATCTGGAAATTCCACTGACTTCGCCTTCCAGTCTATTTTCAGATTGTACTGCTCTAACCAAGGCAGTCCGAATATCAAGTCCTGATTGCCGAGATTGGTAACATAGAACCAATCGTTTGTTTCTTTTCCTTGTATGTTCATCGGCACCAGGCACTTGTCCTTAATTTCCCTGTTCGTATTCTCAGATCCGTCCACGTTTCGTACTTTGAGTGGCTTTCTTAATGGTATTCGTTTGAAATGAGAGGCTAGCTTTTCGCTAATGAACCGTCCTTCAGTGCCAGAGTCAATGAGCACTTGGTTATCAATGGATTGATCAGATAGGGTAATCGTGATTGGCAGTGAAATCGTTTTATTTGATAATGAATTTACAATGATCTCATGTATGTCTATCGTATCTGATTTGTTTTCAGGGGTGGTAACCATCGGGGTACGTCCTGGTTCTAAAAATCCTCTTCTGTGTCCATGAATACTCGGATCCGTTCTTCTTGGGGTAATTTCTGTAATAGGGCACGAATCATCGTGTAACTCTCCCTTTCTTCTGGTTGCAAGTCATCTTCTTCTTCGTTCTCATTGCCTGTCATGGCCTGTCTGATGGAACAGTTCTTCTTGAATTGGTTCCCTTTTCCTTTGCCTTTCCAGTTTGTCTTTTGTCCTCCTCCTTTTGATCCTCCTTGTCGTTGTGTGCAGTCTCGTGACTGATGCCCTGTTTTATGACAATGGAAACATAATCCTTCTTTGAAGTGTCGCTCACGCTCTTCTTTACTCATTGCGTTGATTGCAATGGCGTCTACATCCATAGCATTGGGGTCCCTGTAATGTGATCGTCCATGTCCCTTACTTCCTGATTGGGTGATTCTGGATAAAATAGCGGTCCGGTTTCAAGCGTTATTTGCTTGTAGTGCATATTTGTACCAATCGTTTAGTGTTTCAGGGTTGAACATCATGATTTGTCTCATGACTTCTCTGGGTATCCCTTGCATGAATAATGGTATGGTGGCGGCGTCTTCAGTGATTCTAGCTTGTTGGATTAATTCCTTGAATTGATCAATGTATATTGGTATGGGCAATCGTCATTTCTGTATTTTGTAGATCTTTGTTATCGCTGTTCCTGGACTATCCACTTCTCCCCAATGTTTCAAGAATTCCCTTTTAAACGTGGCGTAGTTATCCCATTTGGTTGGTGTCGCATCATATTCTTCTAGCTTATTGTTTTTCCATCGTTTTGCTTTGTCGCCACAAAGAAGAAGAATGAACGTAATTCTTTTTCTATCAGTGTTGTAAGTGTCGACTAGTTGGAAATATAATTCGCAATTAGCGATGAAATCGAGTGCTTCATTTTTATCTCTGGTGAAGCAGCTAGGTAAGGGTGCTTTGTTGTTCAGGGATGCAGCGTCTGCCATGTCTACTTCAGGTGGTGTCTGTGGTGGGGGTGGGTCTGGGGGTCTGGGGGTCTGGGTGGGGGCAGTGTTGGCAATAACAGAGGTGGTTCTTGTGGGAGGTTTGGTGATTTCAGTGAGTCTTCTTTTGGCTTAACGGTTTTCTCTGACTCGGTTCTACTAATTGGTAGTAGTGTTGACGATGATGCTATTGCTAGCGTAGGCAACTGAGGGAAGTCACTAGGATCGTGAAGCGATTTTTCTGATCCTGATTCACTAGGGACTCTGTAAGATTTTCCTTTTGCTTTCGGGTGTAACTGATCCGCTGGAAGGTGCTGTTCCTTCTTTCCTGGCTCCCAATGTGGTCCTAGAAATTGTTCGTCCTCGACAGGGGAATAGGTATCTGTATCCTGGAAGTGGTAATACCAACGACTGTTCTGATGATCGAAGTGGAGGTATAGGCGGTTAAGAAAGTAAGTGTTGTTATGGAGAACTGCAGAGTTAGGTGGTCTCGAGAACCTCTGCAGAATCCAAAACTTATTAGATTCAATGTGTGTGCCATCCGGGTATTTCCAGATATTGTCTCTTGTGTCCAATTTAATAACAGTACTATCGAGGGTGTATTTGTTTCCAGAGTGTCGTTCTGCTTTGTTAGGAGGGGGTGTGGGGATCTTTCGTAGTTCGAAGGAAATCTTGGTGAGTCAGGCAGGTAACCTATGGGCCTGCTTTCTGGAAGTTCGATAGGGTTGATGACGTGATAGTCAAACCAGGTAAGTTCGACTTTAAGTGTTATAACGGAGAACACTTAGTATTACTTGGACTAACAGGACTTGTGGATCGACGGCAAGTCCAGCATCAACAAGTGTTGAATACCAAATGTAGAATTCAAGGCACTTGCGTACTATGACCAAGTATACGAGCGTGAGGATTACAAGATGCAGTGTGATGCAATGATAAGCCTTGAGCGCAATGTAGAGGTAAACGATCTAGATTGGTAACAACCTAAGTCGAACTTAGGTTCTATCTACTGTACATCAGGGTCCTTATATACTAATGAGGGACTGTGTCTAATAAGAGTAAAGAGAACATAAGAACGCGTCAACAAGACTGCGTGTAAGTAAACGATGAAGTCATATGGAATGTGATGGAAGGAAGTGACGTATGGTGATGTCATAACTATGTCATAGGTAAGAATAGAAGTCCGTCAGAGTCTGAGGGAATAAATGGTAAGAAAATAAAAGTACATACAACAACGTCCAGAACTCGTATAGTTGTAACAGCCGCCTCCAATTGGAATTACACAGCAGTCCACCTCCTTGAGGCCATCACCAACATCAGCGCTACTCAATGGCACACGGATATGACATGTAATGTCATAATGAATCAATACGTCATAGACCTCCTATACCGGTTGATTAATTCAGATATTGAGAAATATATCCAACCTGCACTTAATGCCCTAGCCATGAACAAGATACAGGTCGTACCCCCAGTTCTAGATAGGTCGTTATTTCTTATACACTATGGATGGACCACAACCCCTCACAAGACCCCGGATCGCATGCAAGCAGTTAGACTCATGGAAGACACTTCTGATATCGCCGAAGATATCCAATTCCATGCCTCCTGTATCGTGCAGCTCACGTGACAACAGCATGTACACGCACAAACAGTTTTTCCATTGGATCCCAAGTCTATACCAGTTCCAAGAGGCGATTCTTACAGAACCCTTGCCTTACAGACAGCTATTACAGAACTTACTGGTCGAAAATCATTACAAAAGGTCGCTCCAATCATCAGTCCCTTCCCACCTGCGCCTATGCCCACATCTACTAACACCGCACCTGGGAAACTCACGAGCCCTTACCAATGATCACCCAGATTTAGATGAGGACACTGTTTAATCTGTAACACACAAACCCACAAGACTATGGCACACGACGCTGCAATCGCTTCGACCATTGAGACTACTGTGCAACCACCACCTACTCCAGTGAAGACTAGAAAAGGAAAGAAGAAGGTCTCCGTTACACCCCCTTCTCCCACCTTGACTATTGTCAACAACATCTCTAGGAACGTACCTATTCCTAAAGGTGCCATGGGAATGACTACAGAGGACGCACTGGCACATAACAAGAAAGTCGCAACCCTAAAGAAACTGCAACCAGCGTACCGCCCGTGACGACGACGACAAATGACTCAACACGAGGTAACGATAGAAGAAGACATGCTCCATACGGACCGCACTGGATACGGAGATCTAGACAATGCAGGATTTGCCAACATCACCAGCAAGCCCTACAGGGATTTTTACTAAATCATGCACAACGTTATGAAACGTTTCCCTCGACATGGACTGCACATTTTCAATGGGAATTGAAATTCCCTCATGTATGTTCGAAATTATAAAAAAAAAAAAATTTCTACAAATAAGTATAAAAAATTTTACAAAAATATATGTTTGAAATAGGGACATTTCAACTTAGCGAAGAGCTAATGTTACAATTAAATGCCTTTACAGTAACGACTTATGATACGATTTTCATCTTTCTCATGATACACTTGTTTACTATGTTCGCTAACATTCTGGATAAGACCGGACTTCTATTTTTACTTTACTATGACATCAGTTCAAGTCATATGATCCTTCCATCATATTCCTTTCACTTCTATAATCAACGAACATAGTCACATACGTGTACAAACACATACATACCCTAAGTTTAATCTATTCGTTTCAAGCTCATATCTGATCCTGAGTTCTGATCAACTCTTATCAGTTCCCTGAGTGCCTCTCAAGTGATCTTAGTCACTCTGCTCTCAATTCTCATTTGGTCTTAGTCGTAACGCTTATCGACGAGTGGGCTTGTTGTCTCAGTTCATCCCTATTGCAGGGAACTTCTTGACCAAGCATACTAAGTTCGCTTAGCGGTAACAGTACCAGTGCAGTATGTGCCTCAGCAGCAGCCACTCTGTCTGCAATACGCTGGGCTTTGCATTGCACATCCTCATGGGCATACATATCCTCAAGATTGGCGACCACCCTCAAGTTATTGGTATGTGCTTCTTTGTCCTTTTTCACTTCTTCAGCCTCTTGACGAACCTGCTCAGGGTCTCAGCATCAACTCTCTGGCAGGTCTATGAGGCCTGGGTGTTTATCTTTGTTGCCAGCATGCGTAGTCATACAGATGGGCAAACGGAGGAGCAGGATTTGGGAGGGCATGATGATAGCAGAAGCAAAGAGTGGGGAGGGACTTGGATGAATCTTGCGTCATGCGTCAGCAACTCTGCCCACTTGAATATATGCACTTCCACTGACCTGTTTGGTACCTCAGCTTACAATCCCTTGAGCGCATTGAAAGCCACCTAGAACACGTCCAAAGCCATCTTGACCTAGTTTCTCAAGTTAAGGGGCATGGGCCAAAAGCATATTCCTCGACCATTCCAGCCCCGTAACCTTCCTTGCCCCCAGAGTTGTGGCAAGTTTTTTGTGAATGCAAGAGGTGTAAAGAGTCATATGCACATACATTACTGGGAGGATCGGTTGAGGATGCAATGAGGGAGTCAGATTACTCTCCACCAAAGGTGATCTCATTCCCCAAGTCCTAGGCGCTGTTCATGCTCTCCTACACGCTCTCCTACACACTCTCCTGCATGCTCTCTATCTCCAAGTGCCACATATCATGATTGGCCAGATGAAATGGAAGACATAGATAACTGGGCAGAAGCGACGCCCCTGACATCCAGACCCAATTCACCAGATCCATTAGTGGAACATCAGCACATTGAACCTGAAGAGATCAAGTTTCACAAGCAGATTAATGGTGAGTCTCGGCATCGTTTTTACATCTGATATATCAATAAACACACTCATTGTCTCCAGGACGTCCCTGTGACCACAACAGTATTTTTCTCCCTGATAGTGCCCCACCTCTGCCATGGGATGATCCTGCACCAGACGATTACACACCATTTGACTCTCAATATCAGTTTGAGATTGCAGAACTCCTCTACAAGCGAACACAAATGCCACAACAGCATATCTCTCAGTTGATGCAGCTTTGGGTGCGCACTCTAATTGACTTCAACACCAATCCACCATTTGCCAATTGCGACGAAATGCATGAGATAATTGATTCGATTGAACTTGCGGATGTGCCTTGGGAATCATTTACGGTTTCCTACAGTGCAGAACTTCTTTCTGAGGATGATGAAACACCCATCATACGAAGTTTGGTTCAGGGATCCCCTCAAAATACTCAAAAACCAACTATCGAACCAGGATTTCACAAATGAGATGGATTTCATGCCCAAGCAAGTGTACAACCCCAAGACAGGTAAGCGATGTTACCAAGACCTCATGTCTGGAACATGGGCATGGAGACAGGCTGTGAGCTCCTTAATTGTGTCGCCCTTATACTGTCTCTAAGTTTTTCAGGATATGCTTGCACAGGATGAACAGAATCATGGTTCTACCTTCTGCCCAGTTGTCCTCAGAAGCAACAAGACTACTGTATCAGTCACAACGGGCCAAAACAAATACTATCCGCTATATATCTCAAATGGACTTATTCATAATAATGTTCGGTGCGCTCATTGGAAAGGTGTTATGCTTTGTGCCTTTCTTGCTATTCTGAAAAGTAGGGGTTCATTTTCACTCCCCAAACTCAGTGAGTTTAACATTTGTTTTTTGTAGCGGACTGAGAATATGGTGATAGTGAAGATTTCAGATGGTTTTGCCGGGCCTTATTTCATGGCTCCCTTAAACAGATTCTCAAGACACTCAGACCTGGCATGGAGAAATACCAAGTCATGCACTTTGCGGATGGTCACTATCACTGGGTACTACTCGGTCTTGGGCCTTATATTGGTGATTACCTGGAGCAGACGCTACTCGCCTGTGTAGTTCAGGGCTGGTGTGCAAAGTATGTATCTTTGTTGAAAAGATGTACCAGTATGGCCACTGGCATATGGGTTAGGTGCACAGCAGACAGGAATGACCTTGATGGTCCATGTGGTCAGCGAACACATGAACTGACTGAATATCTGCAGCAAATGTTGTCTACAACAAATCTATGGAATCAATATGGAATTGTTGACGGAATTATGGTAAGATGGTCACTGTATGCCCGTTGCCAAATGCTGAGGCCACAACTCATTTTCAATAGCCATTTACTGCCAACTTTCCCCAAGCAGATATCCATGAGCTACTTTCACCTGATCTACTCCACCAAATCATCAAGGGCGTTTTTAAGGACCACCTTGTGACATGAGTTGAGGAGTACATAAAGGAAGAATACAGTAGTCGGTGTTATGAACGGTCACATTTGTTACATCTCACATGACATTATCCCACCATTGTGTATCCATGTTTACCTTGTTCTATACTTCTTACTCATCGTTCCGGACTGTTCTATGGATGACTCAGATAGACTATTATTAGTACTCTGTAAAACGTATATAAACTCCAATGAAATACTAAGGGAACTCAGTCGAGTTCTCTTAGGGTTTCCCTCAGTCAACTTAGTATCGTCACGATACGGCTCCCCTTAATCTCTACTCTCTTCTCCCTCTTAGTCCTGCACAGACTTAAGCTTTACTACCTAAGTTCTTACTCGAACTCTCAGTGTTGTGTCACATGGCCTGAGGTGGTTCTAACAGTAGAACTTGACTCCCCCATACCTGTGCCATCGGCTGTCGTCATGATGCCAAAGGCTGAATAAAGGGATA
>QFEO01011200.1:0-20109 GCA_003316615.1 Amanita pseudoporphyria | reverse complement strand
CCAGGCTCCCATTCCTTGTTATTTTGGCAGGAGCCCCAGCCATTTTCAATTGTGTGGACTCCACATGGAATCCACGTGGAACACATGGGGGAGTGTAAAGACCTCTCAAGTGGACAAGCTGGGAATCACCATGCCAGGGAGCACCATTAAAATCATGCCAGGCTTTCAGGCCCAACATCCAATTGGTGATGCAGGAACCTGAACATGTACTGGCATGCTCAGAGATGAATGTGGCGAGTAGTATATTGGAAGCTGGCATACAAGAAGCCTCCAGGATGTCAAATCTATCACAAAATTCCATGAAATGAAGGATACCAGTGCCATAAGAGTTACATGTGTTAGGGGCCAGTTTTTTAAAAATAGTGGACTGAAGGGTATTGATTAATTCTGGTGGGAGCAATTCAGAAAGCTTATCTTTGAATTTAATAGAATAAGGCATGTCCCAAGAACGAATTTGATCAGCTGCAGGAACCTTTGGTCTAAGTGAAGATGCGGAAGCCTCCATTTTTAGTTTTCTTTCTTTTTTGATTTTAGGTAGAGAAACTTGGTGGGAAGACAAAGGACCAGGATGTTCCAGGGGTTGAGAAGTGTGCAGTGGAATCAAAGAAGGAAGCAGAGCGGCAAAATGGATGTTGTAAGATGAATGGGTGATACTTTCCTTCCTCAAGTTCCCTTCTTCCCTTGGGGAGGCAACATTGCCCCCCATTGATTGAGGATGGAACTTAAACATAAAGAAAAAATCTCCAGAGTTCTTCTGGCATATTGAATTTAGTTTTGAGTCTTAGCTCAGGGAGCCCCAGAATCCTGCACGAGATTGGGTCAGCCTGGTTAGAGTCAGATTTGATGTAAATGAGGAGTGGTGATAAATTGTATGATGCAAGTACTGCTGCAGAGTGATGAATAGAGAGATTTATTTCAAAGTTGCAGCATCTTCCTTTGTCAAAGGCACCAATAACACCTTTGTTGTCTGAGTCGATAACAACCCACTTGTCTGAAAAATTTAGAGCCACAAGTATGTATATAAGAAATTTGAGAGCGATGCCCTCCAGCCACCCTATGTCACAGCAGGGGCCCTTCCAAGAGTTGGAAAGTTTCCATGCATCCCACTTTCCATTGAACCAAATGCCTATGCCCCAAGAGGTCAAAGCATCCACATAAACATTTGGATCTATTGTGACAAGGTTGACAAGAGGGCAGAACCTGCCCAGTTCAGACAGCGTCAAATTCCACCAATGAAGATCATTGATCAAAGGCTTTGGGGGGTGCCACTTCTTGAAGTCATTTGAAAAGGAAGCAATAAAATTCAATAATGATGCAAGATGGTTATGGCCTAAAATAGTAGGTAAGTATAGGAAATTTATCAATCATGGGTACAACCTTCTGGGTATACATATGATATGTGGCAAAGTGAGCCATGGATTTTCATGACGTCTTTGACAACACAATGATTTGCCATGAAGGACAAGATGAATACTCTCACTCTGTCCAAGAATTTAGACCTTTTCTCTTCAGGTAAAGATACAATATGGGAATCAATATCCCATAAGAATCTGATATATTTAAAGCTAGAGTCAAAATCTTGGCCCTTTTCAGGGTGCCAAGGTATGTTTAAGTTTTTGATCACTTCTAAAGCTGAAGCTCAGTCATAATTAAAGTGGTATGGGGATATGGGAGTACCAAGAAAGGGACCCTGAATGGCAGGGAATCTAAAGACACAGAGATTGTCTTCATATTTCATGGTTGGAAAAATCCCTTCTGACTTCCAAATGTCAACCACTGCATTAGCAATCATACCAGCACTGCTACTAGTGGAAGAACATCCAAAGGGGCATGCATGATCAATGAAGAACCCCAAGGTACCTTGGACTACAAACCAAGGTTTGTGTTGCAGCAAGAGAGGTCTTTACACTCCCCCACGCATTCCTTGTGGAATCCTGGTGGAATCCCGGGATTCCACCGGGATTCCAGTGGGAGTCCACAGGGAGTCCACAGGGAATTACAGGGACTAAATGACCACTTTCACAGCCAAAATGCACAAGGAATGAGGTGGGCTTCCCTGTGGATTCCTTGTGGATTCCCTGGGAATGACAGGGAGTCCCCAGGAATCTGTTTATAGGGAATTCCCTGGGAATCCCTGGAGTCCACAGGAACTCCTGGTAATATTTGAGTATTTCAGGATTTATAATGGTTGTGACTTATGACTTGTGACCTGTGATGCATATCAGTGCTGACCAGCTCAGCTGTACCCTAGTACATTGTTTGGAAGTGTTTTTCAGGGACTGATAAGATATGTGACATCATGTTACAAGTGTACATGTCACATACAATATTAGCATTGTTTGGAAGCATTTTTCAAGCACTGATAAGATCTGTGACAACATGTTACAAGTGTACATGTCACATACAATATTAGCATTGTTTAGAAGCATTTCTCAGGGACTGATAAGCTATGTGACAGTGTGTTACAAGTGTAGTGTCACATACAACATCAGTATTGTCTGGAAGCATTTTTCAGGGACTGATAAGATATGTGATAGTGTGAATGTGTCATATACAATATCAGTATTGTTTGGAAGCATCTTTCAGGGACTGATAAGATATGTGACAGTGCATGTGACACATACAATATTAGTATTGTTTGGAAGTGTTTTTCAGGCACTGATTGAATCTGTGACAGTGTGTTACAAGTGTACATGTCACATACAATATCAGTATTGTTTGCCATCATTTTTCAGATATTGATAAGATAAGATCAGTGACAGTACATTACAAGTGTACTTGTCACATACAATATTAATATTGTTTGGAATCATTTTTCAGGGACTAATAAGATAAGATAAGAGACAGTGTGTTACAAGTGCACTTGTCACATACAATATTAGTATTGTTTGGGATCATTTTTCAGGGACTAATAAGATAAGATAAGAGACAGTGTGTTACAAGTGTGCTTGTCACATACAATATTAGTATTGTTTGGAATCATTTTTCGGGGACTGATAAGATAAGATAAGAGACAGTTTATTGCAAGTGTACTTGTCACATACAATATTAGTATTGCTTGGAATCATATTTCAGGGACTGATAAGATAAGATAAGAGACAGTGTGTTGCAAGTGTACTTGTCATGTACAATAGTAATATTGTTTGGAATCAGGGACTGATAAGATAAGATAAGTGAGAGTGTGTTACAAGTGTACTTGTCACATACAATAGTAGTATTGTTTGGAATCATTTTTCAGGGACTGATAAGATATGTGACATGCACACTTGTAACACACTATCACATATCTTATCAGTCCCTGAAAATGATTCCAAACAATACTACTATTGTATGTGACAAGTGCACTTGTAACACCCTCACTTATCTTATCTTATCAATATCTGAAAAATGATTCCAGACAATATTGATATTGTATGTAACACATACACTTGTAACACAATATCACATATATTATCTTATCAGTGCCTGAAAAATGACCCCAAACAGAACTGATATTGTATGTGACATATACACTTGTAATACTATGTCACAGATCCAATCAGTCCCTGAAAAATGCTTCTAGTCAATACCAATATTGTGTGTGACATGTACACATGTTACACACTGTCACAGGTTAAATCAGTGCCTTAAAAATGCTTCCAAACAATACCAATATTGTATGTGACATACATATCTTACACATTGTTACAGATTCAATCATTGCCTGAAAATGATTTCAAATAACACTGATATTGTATGTGACATGTGCACCCATAACACACTGTCACAGATCCTATCAGTCCCTGGAAAATGCTTCCAAACAATGCTAATATCATATGTGGCATGAATTGGCCACATCCACACCATAAACAAACATGTACAAATGTATATAATCACCTTTCTAGCAATGTTTGGGATGCTATTGGACAATGACCTTGGATGAGCCAGGAGTGAACCAGGAATCCCTGTGATTATGTCTCAAAAAGAGTGTACTGGGAATGAGCCAGGAATGAGCCAGGAATGAGTCAGGAATGAGTCAGGAATCCCTGTGAACTCCTGTAAAATTTCATCAATTTTGTGACTATAAACCAGGACTCCACAGGGAGTCCCAGGGATTCCAGCAGGATTCCAGCAGGACACATGGGGGAGTGTAAAGTGCTGCAGCAAGATCAGTGTTAGAACCTCCTCAGGCCGTGTGACACAACACTGAGAGTCCAACCGATAACTCTGGTAGAATAGCTTAAGTCCGTGAAGGACTAAGAGAGAGACGAGAGTGGAAGTGAGAGAGAGTCGTATTGTGATGATACTAAGTTGACTGAGGGAAACCCTAAGAGAACTCGACTGAGTTCCCTTAGTGTTGTATTGGGGTTTATATACATTTTACAAGGTACTAATAATAGTCTATCTGAGTCATCCATAGAATAGTCTGGAATGATGAGTAAGACCATAGAACAAGGTAAACATATGTACACAAAGGTGGGATAGTATCATATGATGGGTAGCTAATGTGACTGTCCATAACATCACCCCCTCTCTAGGGTGATTCTCTCCGAGAATAACAAAAGAAAAGAAAAAGAAAAGTAGAGTAAAAGAAAACGTAACTGTAGTCCAATATTTTTCCGCGTCGCGGGTGGAGTATGATAAGGCTTCCACAGCAGTAAGTCCATTTGTGATCTAATAAAAGGTTACTCCATCAACCTCTACGAGTCCAGATATCCGTTTACAGCGCATATATTCCACCTGATGCAGAGCTCTCTTCAGATGCGTAGGTACCTGCTTCCAAGAATGTCCGCTGTCGAGTAGGTCCACCCAAACGGCTATGCTGGGGGAGTAGTGGAGGGAGAAATAAGGGGTTGGGGGAGGAGGCGACGGAGGAGAAGGCATCGGGGGTGCCAAGAAGGCCGCCAAGGGAAGGGTTTGGCGAGACATGCAGCGTGCCTTGACCATTCTGATAAAACAACAAGAAGGCGGTGATGAAAGGGGATGGGGATGAAGGTTGATGTAAGACTAGGGGTGTGTGGTCGAGGGGCGGTGAGGAGTTTATAGTCGTACTCAGGACTCCTGTGTTTAAATGGTCCATCCAGCCACCTGTGCATGGACTTCGTCATCAACATAATTCTGGGGTCCATCGGCTGTAAGGAAAAAAGGGATGGGCCCACCACACTTTAAGTCATTTAGTAATTTTACGTTATCCTTGATGTTATCGAGCAGAGTTTGACAAACGTTCAGGAACGTTTGATGCATTTCGTACTCGCGGCTCCAGCGATTCATCTCCTGTTGGGTCATAGGCACAGGTGGTTGGGACGCGACGTTGAGCGTCACAAAGGACTGGTGATGCAGTAGTCCAGAAAGCACCTGGTGCACGTCCATCATACGTTCCATAGTTCCGCAGTTCGTAACCGGGGGTGGGATGCGAGAAGAGGAGGGAGAAGGCATGACAAGGTCATTGGGATCAAACTCGTTGTTAGGCGAATGCGGATGCTTAGGAGAGTCTGGGGTTGGCAGTTTTCTTTTTCGCCACGGGTCAAGTGTCTGTAGATGAATATGCTGGGATTTCTGTCGTTGGCGAACCAGATCAATGAGATTTTCCGCTTGAGGCTGATGGAGGGAAGAGGCAAGTAGGGGGGTTGTAGAGTGTCTGGTTCTCATCGGATGGGGCATTTTTATGGGTTCTCCGTCTGGTCATTTTCGTCCTTTTGACTCGACCATGCGTTTTCCTCATGGTCTACTTTGCGCAGCTCTACATCCGTCATCAACCCTTTGCCCTTCCAGCGGATCCATCGTTTTTCCCATGTTTCGGGGTCTGTGTAATTTTCATATGGCCTAAAGGGGATCTCTTTCATTTCCGCTGCTTGAATGTATCTGATTGCCGTAGGGTATTTCTGATGGAAAGCTTTCACTTTATGTTTGGCATGTGACAGGTTGCCTGCAGGCTCCCATGTGTTGTGATCCTCGGAGTATCCTTTCCATCGTACAAGATACTCTAGTTTTCCTTGTTTGAGATGGGAATTTTCCACTTCCTCTACTTTGTATTCCTTTTCTCCCTGTACTTCAATTGGGGGAGGAGGAGCTACCTTCTGTCCCTTCATGGGTTTTACGTATGGCCATACTGGTGATACATTGACGACTGGATGAATGTTTTGGCTAAACGGCAGATCTAATTCCAGGGCGTTTTCCGAAACTATCTTTTTAATTGGGTACGGTCCAATCCACCTTTCTGCTAATTTGCGTGTAGGTCAGTCCCTTAATTGGACGTTTCTGGTTGATAACCAGACTTTATCGCCTACTTTATACTCCGGCACGTCCTTCCGATGTTTATCTGCATTTCGCTTCATAGTTTCCTGTGACTGCTTGAGAGCTGCTCTTGCTTCCTCGTGGATTTGGTTCATTGTTTCGGCAAATTCCTGCGCAGCTGGGTGCTTCCCTTCTCTTCTCACTTCTATTCCCATTTGGGGATGCTGTCCCACATTACTAAAGAAAGGGGAATGCTTGGTTGCCACATGTATTTGGTTATTGTAAGCGAATTCTGCCATTGCTAACCATTCGGCCCAATCTTCCTGTCTTCGATCCACATACATACGTAAGTACTTTTCCAAATCCTGATTCATTCTTTCCATTTGCCCATCTGTTTGAGGGTGATAAGCTGTAGATAGTTTGGTTTGTATGCCTAGCAATTTGTTGAGTTCCTTGGTCATCGTGGCTGCAAATTGAGGTCCCCTGTCCGATATTATGGATTCCAGCAGCCCATGATGCTTCCATATATGGTCTCTGAACAACGTGGCTAACCCTATTGCCGATGTTGCTTTGGTTGTTGCAATGAAGTGAGTCATTTTAGTGAGGCGGTCGCATACTACTAGAATTGCATCATTTCCTTTGGATGGCAGTAGTTTTACTATAAAGTCCATCATTAAATGTGTCCACGGTTGACTAGGCGCTTCGTTCGGTCTTAATTTTCCCGCGGGTGGTTCAGGATGCGTCTTCATCCTTTGGCACCTATCGCATGCTTGAACATATTTTTTAATATCCACTGTAATTCCTGGCCACCAGTAGTTTCGCGTTACCAGTTCAGTGGTTTTCCATTGTCCCGGATGACCTGCAATTGGCGTGTCATGATGCAGCTTCATTAGCTTTGTTCGTAGCATATCTTTGTCAGGAACATAGACTTTTCCAAATTTTAATATGAGTCCTTGCTCCATTTCCCATTCGTGATCCTCCGTTTTCTTTATTCCGGCTGCTTTCATTGCGTTTACCACCTTTTGTATGGGCTCGTCCCATGTGGTATTTCTTCTTATCTGGGCCAGAATTTCTTGTTCTTTGCCATTTATCAGTAGGTGGCCTTGTTTTAATGCTGTGATTTTAAAAAATTCCAGTTTTAGCAGCACCACGTTCTTATTATCCAGCTCCATCCCCTCTTTTAGGTCTGGCCTCCTGGACAGAGCATCCGCTTTGGTCATTGTCACCCTGGCTTTATGTTCCAAATGAAAATCGAACCGAGACAGGTACAGGGCCCAATGCGCTTGACGGCGGTTCAACTTTTTAGCTTTCATAAAATACTCAAGGTTCTTATGATCGGTCCAAATGGTGAATTGGAGCGGGGCCCCCTCCAAATGATGCCGCCACGCCTCCAAACACTGCATGATGCCCAGCATTTCTTTGTCGTGGACATCATAATTGCGCTCGGTTTCGTTTAAGGCTTTGGAAAGGAATGCTACCGGCCGCCATTTGTCATTGTCACAGAGCATGGACAAGATGCCACCTGTAGCATAATTAGAGGCATCAGATTCGACCCGCAGTGGGTGTTTTTCATCTGGTGTAACCAAAAGGGGTGCGCTAGTAAACCGGTGCTTGAGGGTATGGAAGGCACGCTCGGCTTCTGGTGTCCAATCCCATTGTTTATCCTTTTTTACCAAAGCATGCAGTGCCATTGCAATTTTGGCAAAGCTGTCAATGAACCGTCGGTAGTAATTTGCAAGCCCCATAAAGCGTTGGACATCCTTGACGCATTTGGGGGTTGGCCACTGTATTATTGCGTCTACCTTCTTCGGGTCCATTCGTATTCCGTTGGGTCCCAATATTACTCCCAAAAATTCTACTTCTCGGACTTTCCATTCGCATTTTTCTGGCTTGAGGAACAAATTGTTTTCTTTAAGTCTCCACAGTACCTCCATAACAATGTCATCATGGCCCTCCTCTGTTTCCGTGAATACTAAGATATCATCAATGTAGATGATTACTTTTCCCGTATTGATGAGATCCTTGAATAGGTCGTTCATCATAGTTTGGAAGGTTGCTGGGGAATTGGTTAATCCAAAGTACATCACTAGAGGTTCGTAGGCCCCTTGGAACGTTGTGAAGGCGGCTTTCCATTCGTCTCCTTCTTTAATGCGTACATTGTTATATCCCCATCGTAGATCCATCTTGGTGAATACCTTGGCCTTGCCCACTTTGTCGACTAGTTCGGATATTAGTGGTAGCGGGTAGTTGTTTTTAATTGTCCCTTCATTTATGTGCCGATAATCCTGTACCATGCGTTTCTTTCCATCTTTCTTCGCAATGAAAAATACTGGCAAGGTTTGTGGGGATTTAGAGGGCCGAATATATCCCTTTTTCAATTGATCTGCCAAGAACTCCTGTACCTCATGTTGCTCGTCTGGTGACAGTGGATACACTTTCCCTTTTTTCGGTGCAAATCCCTCTTTTAGTTCTATCGCATGGTCCCATGGTTTCCAGGTGGGCATACGTTTGGATGCCTGTTTTTCGAATACTGATAGATATTGATGAAACAATGACGGCACCATGCTTATATCTGCTGCTCCTATCCATCGCTTCATTTTAGCGATACTTCCTTGAGTCCCTTGCTTCAGATGTACTCGTGGCGGATCTTCGTTAATATAGTTGAGAGGGACGAAGGGATACTTGTTGTTATGATAGTGTCTCAGGTGTTTCATATCCTCTATCCATGTCAAGTTCTTATCTTCTTCCCTTTTCTCTTCTAACCAGAAGGCGAAGTCCACTTCCCTTTCTTTTTCATATAGATAATTCATTAGTTCCCATCTTTGGGCTTTCCTCCATTCGATTTGTTTTTGCTTGGTGAATTCCTTTTTCCTGAATCCACAAGATCAGGGGCATCATTCTAGTTTTACTTCTCCCATCACCCAATTTACCTCTGGGTTGTGACGTTGTAACCATGTTGACCCTATAATCATTTCTGTTTTCCCTAGGTCGCAGACCTCGAAGGTGGCTAATTCGTGGTGCCCTTGGTAGTGCATGATCATGTCCACTTCCTGTTGAATGCTGCCTCCCTTGTTCATTGTTCTGTCCACATTTCGGACTGGTATAGCTTTTTCCAATTTCCTAGTTCTGACTCCGTGTTTGTCGACCCACCGGGGATCTACAAACATTCCCATTGCCTGTGAGTCCAATAGGGCTGTTGTTTTGATTTGCTGATGAGTATCCAGCATTTCTATAACAACGTTCATTGTTACTTCTCCTGCTGCCCCTAACGCTCGGATGAAGTGCCTCGATGTTTCAGTGGACAATAACTTTTTATTTGATTTTTTAGAGGAATTAAGTGTCACTTGGGTTCTCGTGTGACCGCACTTTAGGTTGCAATCCCCAAAGGATGCCTCTGATGAGGAGACTAGTGTCTCACTATCTGAATCTATTACTGTTTCTATGTCCAAGTCTGAGTATTGGTTACGAGAGTTCAGTTGAGGCTTGGCTGACCCTCTTCCTCTTTTCCCTGTTCCGTTGCCTGTTTGTCTTCATTAGGCTTATTGAAATGTTCCTTCATTTCATCATATGTCATAGCGCGCACATCTAGCATGGACAAACAGTTCCTGGCCATATGTCCTATTTTTCCGCATTTGTAACATCTCATCGGTGGTCGACGGTTGCGATCTATATCCATGGGTGCTCCTCATCCTCCTTGTATTCCTGGGTTCGGATTCCCTTGTGGACGGGTTTGCGTTTGGTTACTAGGACGTTGCCAAGGATGGTTATGGCTTGATGCTTGATTTGGACGTGGTTGTGAGGTAGTCACCACAGGTAGCTTAGGTTGTTGCGTATTGGAAGGGTTGGTACCCTTTTGAGCCATAGATGATCCTCGGTTAGCTCTTTGTTTATAATAGGCTTCTTCTGCTTTTGCTTGTCTCCATTGCCTATCCAGCCTTTCCGATACTTGTACCCAGTCTTCGTACGTAGCTGGTACCACATCCATTTCCAATATCCTTCTCCTAAGGCCGAAGTTGAGTCCTTCTTTATACATCTCCCTTAATGCAACTCGATCCATGCCTGAGTTTATGGCATAGTTTTTGAAGTCCTGACTGTAAGTTTGCGTGTCCCGTTGTCCTTGTTGGATTACTTTTAGTTTGTTGATAGCAGTGACTTGTTCGTCTCTATCTCCAAACTGCTCCCATAGTTGATAGAATAGGTCGGTTACCATCCTAGGGAACGTTCGACTTCCTCGTTCCTGTTCCTTCATTAGGTTGTCCCTCCATAGTACTGAGTTTGGTCCAGTTACATATGATAGTACCCAGGACACCTTTTCTGCTTCGGTAGTGTCCCTTAGCTTCAGGGTTATGAACAGCCTGCATGCTATAATGAATGACTCTAATTTGTTGTGGCTCCCATCATATGGCTCCGGTTTGGCTGCGTCTATTTTTGTTTTCGATACTGTTTCTAATCCAAAGGTCGGTGCGTTGTGGCTACTCATCCCAAAGTCGTAGTTTGTGATGGGGGCTTGAGGCTGGGGTGCATATACGGACTGCGGGTGCTGAGAATTAAACATTTCATTTATTTGGTGCTGCATCTGCTGCATTGCCTGCTGCTGCTCCAGTATAGTTTGCATCAAGTTTTGCAGGTTAGGTGTTTGCGCCAGTGGTACTGCCTGTGCTCCCATGCCATTGCCTGGTCCTGCTGGCAGTGGTGATGGCGTAAGAGGGTAGGGTAATTGATCCTCTTCTCCTCCTTCATTCGGATTTTGTGGTTGTTGATTCTGTGCCATGTGGAACGGTGGTGGTGGTGGTGAGTATACGGGTAGAGGTTCTCCGATAAGCTCTGCGTCAGAGTTGAAGAGATTATTAGGGTTGAGTGTGAGTGGGTATTGTGTGGCTAACTGTACGGGTGGAGGTCCGAATACGTGTGTCTCCTCTTGAATCGATGGTTGTGAAGTTGGGGTAACTTCTGTGCTCGGGGTGATAGCTGATATGGTGGCATTCCTTTATTCAGCCTTTGGTGTCGTGACGACAGCTGACAGCACAGATGTGGGGGAGTCAAGTTCTACTGTTAGAACCTCCTCAGGCCGTGTGACACAACGCTGAGAGTCCAACTGATAACTCTGGTAGAATAGCTTAAGTCTGTGAAGGACTAAGAGAGAGACGAGAGTGGAAGTGAGAGAGAGTCGTATTGTGACGATACTAAGTTGACTGAGGGAAACCCTAAGAGAACTCGACTGAGTTCCCTTAGTGTTGTATTGGGGTTTATATACATTTTACAAGGTACTAATAATAGTCTATCTGAGTCATCCATAGAATAGTCCGGAATGATGAGTAAGACCATAGAACAAGGTAAACATATGTACGCAAAGGTGGGATAGTATCATATGATGGGTAGCTAATGTGACCGTCCATAACAATCAGGCAAGTACAATGAAATTTGGCAATATCAAGTGTCATGGCCTGAGTGCTGGGTGGGGCACTAGCAATCTGAGAATGCAGTCTCAGTAAGTAAGGGATAAGATAGGGTAAGAAAAGTAGGAATGGTGGATGGATTAAGGTAGTGAAGGTAGGAGATATGGAGGGATAAAAAGCACATCAATAGGATAGGAAAGATAGGTGTGTGCATGGTATGTGACAGTGGTGGAAAATAACTCACAATCTCAGCCATCTCCACAGCTGAACCAAATCTGGTAGGAAATTCATCTGTATTGATGAAAGAATTCATGGAGGCCTGGTTTTTATCCCCTTTAGACAAATGACGACAAATTCTGAGTTTATCTGGCTGGACATCAACAACAATAGGCAAACACTGGAATGGGCCTCTGAGGATTGAAGTAGCCTCTTCTAGAGAGAAAGGGCCACTCATTCTACCAGTGCATACCTCATCAATGAGGTAGGTGTCAATATGATCCATGTATTGCAAAGACAGCTTGTGCATAGGGAAAATTACATGCTCTTTGATATCTGGGAAGTCGCTGAGAGGGAATCCCTGGTGAAGATTGTGTACAAGATTTGGGTAGAGAGAAACTAATTCATGTTTGGCAAGGAAGGACTCAAAAGCATCTGCATTGTATGGTGTTATGATTTTTTCCCAAATAATGTCATGATGGGAAGTGCTGGAAGGAAGTGGTGGACAACAAAAGACCATAGGCAAGAAATCAAAATAAGGCTTGTCAGTTCTGCAAAACCAACTTGGAAGGGTCACATTGACAGGTCCAGGAAAATGTGTGATGTGATTTATCACCACAGAAGGAGCAACAGTGGACACATTTGTCCTGTCCATGGTTGTTACAGGCTGTGGAATTTGATCCCCTAATGTTCCAGCTTCTACAGATGGACAATTTTCCCTGAATTGAGATGAGGTTTCCATCCTCAGCTTTGCAGAAAAGCACTTTCCCATCATCAAAAGCAGATGACTGGCAGGTACTGAAAACATGTCCCCTCTTTGCACAAATGATGCACACAGTGGATGAGGGATCACCACTGGTGCGAGCTTGAAAGGGCCAGGGAACTGATGATTGGCCCCCCAAAAATTTAGGGCATGAAAATTTCAATAGCTGGGATGACAGTTGACCCCTGTGAAAGTGATCATTGGGTTGTTTTAATTGTTTCATCTCAATTTCCTGTATCACCTTTTCAATCTGCATGTAAGCATAAGTCTTTTGAAATTCAAAAGGATCTGATGAATAATCTTTGTGGATTTGTATGTCAACCAACTTGATTGCCTCAAAGTTTTCCTCCACATCCTCTCACCCATCAAGATATGAGAAGTGGTTGTACCAGCACTTGTGCCAAGAAGCACCACCTACCTCCTGACAGAAGTGCATATAGTTACCCACTGCCTGAATCCACTTGGCATAGGTCAAACCCCTCTCCAAACCATAGATCTTTTCAAATTGGAAAGTATCTATAATTCTGACTGTCTTTCCCAAATGGTCAGTTGACATGGTCTTTTTGAATGGGAGAGATCCCCCTTCTTGAGAAATAATCCTGAGGTTGGCATTTGTAAATAAAGAAAGCAGGGTATATGTTTTGGTTGCATATAGGTCAAAGTGATAGATGCTGAAACCCAGGCTTGGGGTTTCTCCATCTTTGATTTTAGCCTCTGGCCTATGAGCCATGTGACAATGCTTAGCATGCTGTAAAGCCGTTGCAATATTTGATGAAGATTCCTCTTCAGGATTGTCATTAATACTCTGGGCTCACTTTGGGAGAGCCTTCTTGAACCAAGAAGAAGCCATACTCAGGGACATTGTTGCCAAAAAATTGCATGCCTGTTGTGAAGATGAAGGAGGCACATCATCTTCTCTATCAGAAACAGTTAAGAGCAATTCATCAGAAGAATATCAACTGCCCTCAATGTCCTCTCCAGGATTTTGGACCCTATATGCACATGAAGCAGCATGCTGTTCATTACAAGCTTGAATCTCATGGTTCCAGTCTATCTTTTTAGCTCTAGGAAGGTCATGGAGAAGTGCTGCATATTCAGGGTCTCTGTGAGTTTTCCTCCTTGGAGGAGGAGGTGATGGCTGTGGCTGCCCTTGTTGGTTCTGAGACTGAGGATCAGCCAGAGCAGCCATAATAAAGGAGAATTGAGAAAATGAAGATCAAACTATGAGAGGGCAACAACAAAATGGAGGAGAGAAGGAAAGAATGAGGAGGCACCCACCTCCATACAATCAGGGAGATGCCAAAATTGATCTGTGCCCTCTGAACTTATCCTTAGATAATCCCAATGGGTTATTGCAGAATAATCATCACTTCTGGGGGTGAATCCTGTGCTAGACCTGACAGTGATTCTCACATAACCCACAGAACTTTGGTTTCTTTGTCATCTGTGAAGACAACATT
The DNA here is from genome assembly GCA_003316615.1 of Amanita pseudoporphyria. Classification (NCBI taxonomy): domain Eukaryota; kingdom Fungi; phylum Basidiomycota; class Agaricomycetes; order Agaricales; family Amanitaceae; genus Amanita; species Amanita pseudoporphyria. Next base: position 6,061 of record QFEO01011200.1, on the reverse strand, counting down.
CTTTGTTTTCCAGTTGACTATTGGGTTGTACTCCTCTAGCCATGGAAGTCCCAAAATAAAGGTTTGTTCACCAAGCTCATATATTGAACCAATCACATGTTCATTTGCTGTTAATAATCATGGTGACTAAACATTTATGTGTGATGCTGCCATTCTTGTTTAAGGTTCCATCCACATTATGGACATATATCTGTTTCTTTAAGGGGATCTTTTTCCATCTATTTGTGATTCTGGAATTGATGAATAGTCCTTCTGCACCACTGTTGATGAGTGCTTTTGAGGATTCAGTCTGGTATTCCAACTCAAGTGTGATGGGGATCAGGATTTTTGTATTCAATAGGGAGTTTACATGGATATCAGATATTGTTACATTCAGTTGTCCAGGATCACCTTTGACTGTAAGATGTCCTATTGTTAAAAATCCTCTTCTTCAACTACAGACATCATTTTGATACATTTTTCAAGAGGTAGCTTCTTTGAGAGCACTTGGATATTCTTTTCCAAGGAGTCATCCCACTCATGCTCTTCTGGAATTTCTTCATCATCAGAGTCTTCTGATGCTGCACATATACTGTGCTTCTGGAATTGATTACCCTTCTTATTTCCTTTCTTGTTCCAGTTTCCTTTGGAACTGCTTCCTTTCTTATTTGGGCATTCTCTGGTTAAGTGCCCCAGTTTGTGACACATGAAACATAGTGACTCCTTAAAATGTTGGTCTCTCAGATTGAGACATTGTGCTGATTGTTACTAGATCTATATCCATTGCATTGCTTTTCTGATGTGATGAAGATGGCTTGTGTGCTCCTTGTAGGTTGTTGAAATTTGTGTTACTTCTTATCATGGCTAGTTGGTACCAATCATCAAGGGTTTGAGGATTGTGCATCATGATTTCAGCCATAATGCTTGGTTGTAAGCCTTGTGTGAAGAATGGTATTGCCACTGCATCACTATTGATCTTTGCTTATTTGATTAATTCCTTGAAATGCAGGACATAGTCCTGTATGGGCAATTTGTTCTTGTGCATTTTGTAAATGTGAGTAATCACTGTTCCTGGGCTATCCACCTCTTGCCAATCTTTAAGGGATTGCTCCTTAAAGAGTACATAGTTGTTCCACAGATTGTCATTGGCTTTGAAATTGCCCAATTTGTTGATCTTCCATTGCATGGTGTTATCTCCAATAAGAAGTAACATAAATGCTATCTTTTGTTTGGGGGTTGTGAAACCTGGTACTAAATGGAAATAGATTTTGCAATCTTGTAGAAAGATTTTTGTTTCATTTCTTTTTCCAGTAAATAATGGTTTGGGCATTGGGATCTTGGGATATCCATTGGAGTGTGGTTGTTCAGCCATTGCTGGTTCTGGTTCTGGTGGTGGTGAGCTCAGGGGAGGGGGTGGTGGAGGTCTTGGCAATAATGGGGGTAACTGTGAGAGAGGGGGTAAAGGTGGTGTTGGTTCCTTTTTGTCTTTCCCTTTAGGAGATGGTTTCTGTGTTGAACTGGATCTGTGTGTTTGATTCCTTGGGGTACTAATGTAGAGGAGGATGCTGGAAATGTTGTTTCAGGTAAGTCACTGGGTTCTTTCCAATCAATAGATTCAGAACCCAATGTTAGAAGAACTGGATCTGTTTAGATCAGAAGTGGTTGAGCTAAGTGTCAAGCTAGCTGTTCCAGTGTATTGAGTCTTTTCTGACAAGTGTAAATGAGTACAGAAGAGAGCTTTATATACATGATTTTACTGTAATCTAGAATGTTCCATATGTATATATAGACATTACATGAGTAAGCATAATAGATATGATCAGTAATCAAGCTGGAGTAATTTGTAATCACTGTTAGTCAGACTTGCTGCAATCACCATTTCCAACAGTCCACCCTGATTTGGCAAGTCTCAAGGAGGGGTGCAATGCTGCTTGCATCAATTGCAGGCTGACTGTTGTGCACATCTTCATAGCTCTGTGGCATCTGTGAATAGATTTGTGTAGGCCATAACAGGTGGCTGCTGTGCTTGTTGATAGTGAGATGGAATAGGGGGTGTGAATGTTGGGTAGACAGGAGTTACAGAGTTGGCAACCTTGCATGCTTCTTTAGCCTTCCTTGAGTTGTTGGCAACCCTCTTTCACATGGCACTAGGATCAGCAGTGCAACAGGTATCAGTGTCATGACCATGGGCATGACACTTCTCACAGTGTGTTACAATGAGTATGCATTTCATCCTTATGTTTCATCCCTTATGCCACCCCCTGTTTCATCTATGGACACACATTTTACCTTCCTGTTCATACCTCCTGATTACCCCTGTTTCACATCTGTTTCAACTCCTGTTTCAAGTGTGTTATGTATCTTTGTGTATGCACTCCTGTTGTTTGCTACCAAACACCCCCAGCACCTATATAAACCCCTAAGTAGCACTTGTAGTTCCCTGCATCAGGAAAACATTGCTCTGGACTTGTCATACTTACTGGCTTAAATAAGGTGAAAAGTCAAAATAAGTTCCAAAAAGTGAGGGAAAAGTGAGGGGGGGTGCCTTATTTTTTACCTTATTTTACTTATATAAGTTTGTAAGTTTGTAAGGCCAGGGCCCTGTTTTCCTGATGCCACCTAGCTTCACAATAAAGATCTACATCACTGCCACACATCAGAACCTGAGTCCAGACTTGCCTTCTGACCCTTGGCCCTGATTATCTTGCCCTCCTTGCTGAACCTTCGTCTCCAAGACTGCCCACCACCCTCTTGTTGACATCCTTCATCTAGGACCACTCTTGCCTTCACTACCACCTTGTGCTCAGGCTTGATGTCTTAACAGATTGTGAAGCTCTTAACACAGTGCACTCCTGGTAGACAAACTGTCAGATAATACCCAGACACTGCTAAAGCTCTTGGAAGCCACTCACCCTTCCAACAACACCCTTAATGAACAAACCCTTGACCCCTTTATCCAAAAGTTAAAATGCCTAGCTGAACAAGCAGACTCCAGTCCATCTTCTCCAGAAGGACAGAGGTGCAGACTAGCAACCCTTCTAGACCCCCTTCATACCACCAATCAGAACTGCTATGGACCCAGTGGTATCCATTTGGATTAAGTCTTATGGGAACAGCCTAGAATACTACACTTTCCAGTCCAAGTCCAGAAAGTTTGGGTGGATACCACTGAACTCCACTGAACTCCAGTGGACTCTACTGGGCTGCAAACTTCAGTGATTTCTAGTGCATTACTGGCTTTTAACAGCATGTAGATATATGACAGTGTGTAACACATGTACATATGACATACCATATCAGTATTGTTTGGGATCATTTTTCAGGCACTGATAAGATATGTAACAGTGTGTTACACATGTACATGTCACATACCATATCAGTATTGTTTGGGATCATTTTTCAGGTACTGATAAGATATGCAATAGTGTGTTACACATGTATATCAGTATTGTTTGGGATCATTTTTCAAGGACTGATAAGATATGCAACAGTGTGTCACACATGTACACTTGTAACACACTGTCACATCTTATCAGTCCTTGAAAAATGATCCCAAACAATGCTGATATGGTATGTGATATGTACACTTGTAACACACTGTCATATATCTTATCAGTGCCTGAAAAATGATCCCAAACAATACTGATATGGTATGTGACATGTACACTTGTAACACACTGTTACATATCTTATCAGTCCTTGAAAAATGATCCCAAACAATACTGATATGGTATATGATATGTATGTGTGTAACACACTGTTGCATATCTTATCAGTCCCTGAAGAGTGATCCCAAACAATACTAATATGGTATGTGACAAACACACTGTCACTTATCTTTAAAGTCCCTGAAAAATGCTTCCAAACAATACCTATATTATAGTTGGTCACAAATTTGTAATAAGTAATGCACCAGGAATTGACTGAACTCAACTGAACTCAACTGAACTTTCTGGAGTTTGGCCAGACTTTTCAGAGTTCATCCAGACTTTTCAGAGTTCACCTGAACTTTCCAGAGTTCAGCCGGAAAATGTGGGGGAGTGTGATATTCTGGAGCAATTATATAATATGATAAAGAATTATATAATATAAAGGAATAATTAATCACTCATTATATTACTAATACTGATAAGATATGATTCATAGATAGATTAGATAAGCTGATGATCTAGAAGGATCTAGAATGATCAGTCAGCATATATGTATTAATAGCAGCAGTGCACAGTCACTGTACCTATTATTAGTTACAAGTATCACATGACTGGCTTCTGTACCAGGCAGTCTGTGTGCCATAATACAGTATAAAAGGAGGGACATTTCACTGTACCAAGCAACTATCACTTGAGGGGTCTAGGCAATTGCACCAAGTTATATCACATGGCATAATCCCCTTAAGAGGCAATAGTAGTGGGTCACACTCAATGGAGCAGTTTAGGGTAGCAGAATAAGCCCTCTGACAAGCCCTTTCACATGGGTGAAAACCCTCCCACCCACTCTAGGGTTCAAACCTGTGGAGTGGCGATCTTTTCAGTAACTTAATCCTCCATAGACTTGGTTTCACACCACACATGTGAATCATCCAGTGTGTCATCAGGGGGAAGTGTTCAAGTTGGAAATAGTGCTGCCACACTTACTGCCTTTTTCACAAGAGTTGACATAAGTAAAAAATGCTAAAAAAAGTGTGCAAGTCCAAAAAGTCCTATAACTTGCTGATTTCCACATCAAATGTCATGAAAAGTAGCAGGATGGCTTCAGAAATAGTAGCAGACTTCATAAGTTGTGGACTGAGCACAAAAATCATGGATCTCAGAAACTGTATTTGTTGAAAAACCTTTGGAAGACAATGTATTATATTCAGGAAGTAGTGTACTAACTTCTAAGCACCTGTGGTCAACCAAATTAGAGTATCAAAGATTTCAGAGACATGACATCTCCAAAATATTATATTTTCATCCTCAGAGTGATCTACATAGAAAGTAGTAGGCTTTCTGATTTTAATGCACTATTTCTAATGAGGTTTAGTTGAGTATTCAGCAAGTTACATCCATTTCATTTTCACTTTTTTTTTATCAGAATTTTCCAGCATGTCACATTATGTGAAATGTTCTATAATACACTACAATCATTATAAATTATGACATAGTTTTCTCACCTAGATACTTGTTAAATTCTTCTATATTCATAGATACAGTTTGGATGCAATATAGTGGACACCAATATTCATGCCTCATGGCATTTTAGCTATACTTTACCTTGCAGTATGTATTTCCTATCATGTAGGAAGAAGCACAGTACTCCTACACTTGGATTGGTTGATACATTTCTATGCACAAAAAAAAAAATAATTGACATTGAAAAGGTGGAATGTACAGAACATGTAAGGATCTTAGACGACATGCTGTCATGTATCTTAGTGTAGCACAGAGCACAAGCTAAATCATGATTAACTATCGAGCAACGCCAGTCCGCCGTGACAATTCAAGTATGCAACTTCCAGGCACTAATGATTTCGTCAAGGGACCTGACTGACCAACCGGATGCTAGAGTTGTAGACATTTTTGTACCTGCGCTGTGCAACACTTCTTTGATGCCTACGTCAAGACTCTCAGCATCGTTTGTACCTTCCGGCTCAGGTCGACCCATGCATTGCGTGTGTGCATCCTGTGCAAGTTGCCGTAGGACAAGAAGAATGGTAGAGACTGGCACGCCGTTCCTAAGAAGGTACCAAGAGAGCTCGCTGGAAATGTCGTCTTGGTTATCTTGGTCGGCGTTCACAGCCTCTCCGCAAGCATATCTCTCCAGCGTCTTTACGAATTTTGGCTGACGACGAACATCACTCAATGCAAGATCCAAGGCATGTAGGGCTCCCAAGACGGTGCCATCCCGAATCAAAGGGGGTCGCATATTGTTCTCCGTGCGGCCGCTAAACCGCCGTTCGTAAACCATACTGTAAAAATCTGCAGCAAACCTTAAATCCTGTAGTCGTAGGTGGAAGTACTTGGATGTTCTGCCCGCCATTCTAGAGCACACCATCCTTCGATATTGGAAGAGGGCCAGATGAGACTGCAATGTCTGGGGCTTA
>QFEO01011189.1:0-13047 GCA_003316615.1 Amanita pseudoporphyria | reverse complement strand
TTGTGTCTTGTCACCAAAGATGGCTGCATCGCCGAATGAATTGAGTTCATGCTGTGCTTGACCCATAAGTGTGTTCAGGCGGGCCTTCATATCTGGTAACTTGTCTCGAATATGGTTCATGAGGACCTTAAAGCTAAAATAGGCCACCCCATCACTCTCGAACGGCGAATAAACACACCTGATTCAATGTCTTTGCCAAGTACCTAGTTCCATTTTTGTGCGAAATATTCCGGTAAGCAGGATGATTACGGAAGAAATCAGCTTCGCTTTCCAGCGCATCTTGCAAACTTTTCCTCCCGTTAATGTCCTGCTGACTCCGGTTAACGACGCCAATGAATCCAAGCTTGAGGGGGTAAACGCGTCCAGTCAAGATATCAAAAGCATTGGTACCGGCATCCATGAGGTCAAGTTTGGTAAGGACACCTATGGTCCTTCGGCCTTGGGGGTCAATGGAACGAGCGAGCTTAAGCGAGTCCGAGGTGGCGAGGTCAACGTTTGCGGCGGATACAGCGAGAATAACACTATGAGATGGCTGAGACGGAGTGTCAAATATAATGACGACCTAGGTACCTGTTCTGTTTTGATATATAGTCGAGAACGAGGTTCCTGATTTGCCGTTCAATATCACTCGGTTGGTCGCCAACAGGGATCTGCAAACGTGAGCATCACGTTTTGTTTCCATCAAAGATAACAACACACCTTCGTCAAACCAGGAAGATCCACCAAAGTCAAGTCCAACACGTCCGGACTGTATATCCGAAGATGTATTGGCAACTTGCTAATACCCTTATTCTGGCCAGCAACTCTAAATGTCTCCTGTTCTATCTCTCTACAAACTTCAGCAAAGTCCGTAAATCGTTTGTCGGTGTGCAGGAATTGCGCCCATTCGGTATATGGCGGAGCATTCGGCGAGGGTTCTGATGGTAAAGGTGTATGGATGAGCTGGAGTACGAGCGGCCTGCGCGTCACTATTCCTTGTCCACGTGGAAGAAAGTCTTTCCCGACGATTCTGGAGACATAATCAGACGCCGCGTGCCAACCACCGTCGAAAACACACACGTTTCGAGGACACTAGATTTGCCCGCCGACTGACTGCCGACCTGGCGCGAGTCATCGAGTCAATAACAAGTCTCAGAACAGCAACGCACTACAAGCGTACCACGACAAGCTGCGGCATGTCCAGTTCCCCTCCTAACGGCCATCCTTTGTTTCCAGTTCAACTGTCGTCACGCGAACAGCTCGGTTACTCACCCAGATTGCTGAACGTGTCCTGGAGCTTGTTGACGAGCTTAATAAGGTCCCCGTCCATGGTTGCGCTCGATAGAAACCTTCAATGGGCGGCGCGGCGTAGCGGATGAAAGAGAGAAATGCCGCAGGAGGCCTCTCTGAGGTCGTGCGGGCGCGTCCTGCCGGCAACAGCCTATTTGGACTTGTTTACCTCCGCCTCCAGCCTGGCCGCTCCATATGTTTTCCGCATCATGCCCTGTGTTGATTTCGCGGGCCTTGTCCCAGCGCGGGCGTTCCATTATCTCTTAAATGCGTGTGTCATTCTGTACGTGTGCTGAGAGAAATGACCGTGGCCAGTTTCATGACTAGGCGAGAGGGTGACACGCGTAACGCGCCCTGATTTTGGTTTCTCTCTCGCGCTTCCACTCTTTAAACCCTCCGCTCTTTTGAAGACCTATGACAAGTTTGTTATTGAAATGTTATTGTGCCGTACCACATTTTAACCTGTATCCAGTTAGTATGTTCCCTAAACTCGCCTTGGTTGCTTTTGTTGCCGCCCTGTCGGCCAAGGCGGACGTTTCGCCTAGCGACCCCGGCCCAGGCACTGTCTCCAACGCAGGCAGTACATGTCATATCACCTGGGTTGGCGATACCACCTCCACTACGGCCTGGAAGGGCATGTCCATCGAACTCATGACGGGCAGCAACTACAACATGATCCACTTGACCAGTACGTCCGCCCAAAAATTTTTACACCAAAAAACTGAAAGAGCTCCCCAGCGGTCGCGTCCAATTTGGATGGTACCACCTCCGGCCTATATCAGTGGACTTGTCCCCAAGTCACCCCCAACTCCGCAATCTATTTTTACCAATTCACTGCGCCCAATGCATCCGACAAACAGTGGACGACGCGGTTCACCATCGCGTCCAGTTCAGGCCAGACTACTCCTCCAACCAATCCAACACAACCGGGCACGGGCGAGGCCATTCCTTGGGGTACTGGTGCACTCGTCGACCCCTCGACGGCCGTTCCACCTCCTTCCTACCAATTGAACGGTAACAGTCCTTCAGCCAACTCGAGCACCTCGGCCACCACTAGTTCTGCCATTAGCTCGTCCTCTTCCGGGCTGAGTACCACCACAGAGTCATCCAGCGGTTCCTCAGCAACGCGCGTTACGATCGTTGCCACCGCGATAAGCACGCCAAGTACGACGGCTACTACTAATACAAACGATGCCGTCATTGTCTATTCCCGTTCCCTTGGTGGTTTGGTATTGAGCACTTGTGTCATGATCTTGACAGTGATGTTCTGAGCCTGGTGTAGTTATTTATACAATATTACGTATATTGGTTCTCTTTTCCGTTGGTAATTGTCGGTATAGTTGGTCTGGTCACTCTAGTCGCAATAGTACATATGTCCCTTTCTACCTAAAAGTTCCCGTAGAAGGATTGACTACAACAGCAGCTGCTCCAACAAAAAAGCATACACCTTCGCACACCCCTCCGCCGTCTGCAACTCCTGCTTGAAAGTACTCCACCCAAGCAACGTCCGAATCCCCAAAATCTCTACAACAGCCCACCAATCCCTAACCTCCAACGTACAAAACCCATTCTGTATATAACACCCCGCATGGGTCGAAAACGCATAATTCTTCAACCCATCGCACGTTTGCGTCGGTGTTCCCGACTCCACCTCCGGAACTAACGCCCGCTGCAAACATTGCATCGTATCCAACACCCATACCTGTCCCCGCGGAGAAAACCAGTCTTGGTGTTCCATAAACCCAAGACATATTCTCTCTCCGAACCCTAGTGGGTATCCATTCGGCCCGCAGTTATAAACCGTTTCGAGGCAGTCTCGGTAGAAGGTGCAGTCGTCACGGGGTGGGTTTGTGCATTTGGCTGGGAGAGTGATGCTTCGTTCAAAGTTGGGATTGGTAGACGTTGGTTGTGCGATAAAGTCTACAGAGCAGAGTGCGCCCAGCGGTAGGTAGTATAATAATAAGGCCAGTTGAAGGATGATGCTATGGATTATTTTATTATTTCGTGGTTATTGAGATACAAAATGCGTTGAACTGGTAGAGCTTGCCTTGGTATCTGAATCATCCTACTCGGGGTATCCAAGCTGAGTGACGTTGATAGTTAATTTTCCCATCGATGGTTGCTGTCAGTAAGAGCACAGCCTTAAACGTCCCTGAGATGGGTAAGAAATATAATTTTCAATTGTGGCACGCAACCTAATGGTCCATTATTTTATGCTGTACATGTCACCCAGGCATAAGCATATCTACCAGTAATATAAATAATAGTCAAAGCATATAGGACAGATAGCTCTCAGAATCGCCTGCACCCCACAGTCTATTCCTCATCTTCAAACCGGAGAATCTGCGCATCCTCATCAATCGGTACATTCCTATACCCTCTTTGCGTCCGCATAGAGAGAGAATCAAACCGCGACGAAACCCACTCCCAGGCAATGCCAGTAATGCCAACAAGATACCATGGCACCGACGCAAGCGTACCAAGCATACCGGAATCACCATATACTCGCCCATTGTCGTTTGGCAGTCGGATCGTCCTGTTTCCACCCCAGGTTAGAATTAAGACTGTGAAGGGACTCATAATAAAAAATACGTACCCCCGTGCAAGTCCACTCCGACGATAATAATACCACCCAACCAAGGCTGTAAACGCAAACGGAATCATGATCATGAACATCCAGAATAGAGCACCGTGTGCCTTGAACCCAGGGCAAACATGTCGATCACCGAGGTGCCGCGTGTCCCCGCCCTCGCAACTCGTAAAGGAAATCTTCCGATACGGTGTCCGTTCGTACCAATAGTCTTCCCCGTTTCTGCACGAGTCGTCGTCCGGATGGGGGGTTGTCCCTGGAACGGAAACGCACTCCCCGTTTTCGTTCTTGGCAAAGTTAAATTCACTAGAAAAGAACTCGCGTGAGATCGCGTTCAACCTCTTTCCTGCCGTCTACGCACCATTCAAAGTCTTCAGCCACGCAAGCACAATTTTCGACAATTCTCTCTGTGGCCTTGGGTTGGTTGCCAACCACACAATCTACGTCTCTCCTTCGACGATGGTAGAACACCCTTCGGCCAAACAAGCAAACTTGCTGCCTCTCCTCACTCGGGCTCCACAGCTCGAAATCATCCTTTCCTGGATCTTCAATACTAACTTGGCCTATTTCGCCCATGAAATCAAAAACTCAAGCCAAAAGCAACTGAAATCCTTACACTTTCTGAACGTCAACGCACTGAAATCAAGGTGAATAGCCACGCTAGTTGAAAGACGGGGGTAATTTCCAATCAAGATGAACTTCCGACTTGTATCCGTCGGAACCGTCACAATCGCCCTTACACGAATCTTTTCATCGGTGAATCGGTATTCGTGCCAGTTCAAACCCTCGTCTTTACTGAACAACACGTGGTCCGTTGGTTCTTCGTCGTTCGCCATGACAAGGATGGACCCCGAATCGCCAAATTCCCATAGGTGTGCATCTTTATGGACCTCTTCCCACGTAAAGCCAGCATCGCGGCTCAAAAAGGTGTCGCTATCGGTATATGGTGCCAACGTTTTGCCGACATTGCCTACAGCCATTAGGAGACCGACGATGGAAGGACTACTGTAGGTTGCTCTGGGATCGAGTCTCTCGGTGTATCCATGAATGTGCAAGGCACACGTCTGCTTGAATTCCCAATTAACAAGGGTGGAATAGACATAGAATGGGGACTTACAGCATCATTACAGTCATACTCTCTACCAAACGAGTCGACTTTGGGCGGTGTCAAAGGTTTCCATATACTCCCTATTCGACGTTAGTACCTTACCATAGCAGCGTAAGTAAGACGATTCTCACCATCATTATGCGTAATCCTCGTCTGCAGCAGCTTCTTGCCCGTTATCGCCGCATCATCTGGATTCGACACGACATTCACAAGCGCAATCCCATCCAATCCAATCATCTTTTCAAAATCAACGTATCCCCGCTCATCCCGATTCACGTTCTCGAGTGAAATGCCAAAGTAGGTTCCATTCGAATTAGACTTGAGGATACTACCCCAGTAAGGCGCTGGGGGCTCTGACATAGTCATGTGGAAGAAGAGGGATCCGGTGCTTGATTCAAGGATTGTGTAGGCCTATGCATAATCAGCTACGGAACTAACGGATGCAAATAAATGGACCTACGTGCGACGCTAGATGTATACTCGGGGGGAACTTGCCTTCAGCAAACCTAATGCCATCCAACGAGACTTGCATATCTAGCGCACGCTTCTCCGGTACCAGCTTCAACACTCATCAGGATCATTCACCTTATTAAGGCCTAAAATACTTACTTCGGCGACGACTAAATATTCTCCAAACTTGGCAAATCCAACAACATGGTCAAACACCTTTCTCTTGTTCGAAAAATATCCGGTCCCGGTGACCAGCTCCAGCGGGTTGTTATCCCTAAAGTACCTCTGGTTCCCTGTCTTGTCTCGGAACGACTCGCAAATAATCTCGTTCGGGTCCGCATTGATATGATGATCGCGCACCCAAGCACAGTTTCTCACATAGTTCTCGGCATGGTTCCATCGATGTCCATTGTCCCTCGAATAATGTACCGTCATATGGCAGTTAGCCGCGTTTCCTTCACAACCCTCGACACCAAGCCAAAGCAATTTGTCCGATTCAGGATGGAAATGAATCACTTGTATCCCAAATACGTTCGGAAGAGCGGGCGCTTGACCCTCCCCCCATCCCCGCCCAAAGTCAGTCGTGTAATAGAACTTTTTCGTGTCGGTGATAAGGTACGCCCTGTCTGGCGAGTATTTGTGGTGATAGAATGCAAGAAAACGTTCTTGAGGGAAGAGGTTGGTCCAGGTGTACCCTTCATTGCTGGATTGCCATATTGAGTGATCGGCAAGTCGGACAAGGATAGTCTGAGAGCCATAAGTTAGCATACAGTTATAAAAGAAAAGAAACACACCGTCGACTTGTTGAAATATGCAAACTGTACAACCTGACTTGGGAACTCGAACTAAGAACGTAAGTCTGGGTTCATAAGCATATAGAGTGCAACTCACAGCCTGATGGATGATATTGCCTTCCTCAGGTTGAGCCTGCGAGCACTTCTTTGATACTTTTTTATCCTTCTCGACGCCGCCATGACAGGTGTTTCCGGGTATTTTCCTATATCCAGATGATCCCAAGTACGTCTGATTTGGATCACCTTTGCAAACGCCAGCAGGAATGTGCTCAGGTCCTGCAGGAATGTGCTCAGGTCCTGCAGGCACGCACTGGTTTCCTTGTCGGATGAAATTGTAATCGCTGCAACAGATGTCAAACCCGTGCTAAAGGCCAACGAAAGATTTGCACCCACCATTCATAATCAGCATCAGTACATTGGCAGTTTTCTTCGTGTTCAACTGGATCATGAAATTTGTCGTCAACGTAGCAGTTTGCGTCCGGTTTTCGACGTTTGTACCATTGCTTTATGATATTTATTTCAGTGTAACGTCGAAATGTGATAAATCATGATCGCACCTTGTGTCCCATCAAACACTCCGTATTCGCACCCCTTGCATTCCACCTTTCAAAGTCGCTATCTACGCACTTCCTCGGGAACACACCATCAAAATCGATCTGGATGACAGCTACACGATCCAAGCCTTCTTTCCTGTTCTTCTTTGCTACCTCCCCGAGAAGTAAAACACTTTGAGAAGTTGAGTCCGGCAAGGTGGTTAGTCCCTTTGCACGAATTTTCACGCCGATCTTGTACTTTCTCCTGTCAAAGCAAGATAAGGTTTTGCTTCAAAAGGTGGAGTAGACTAGAACAAACCAAGTTTTCCCAAAGTCCAACGAGTAACTCAACTCGTCTATCCCATCTTCATCATTAACGATCACAATCACACTCCCAAGACCTCCAATCTGATGTTTGTGCGCGTCCTTCGTGATCATTCTCCAGGTTACTCCAGCATCAAGGCTTAAAAATGTATCGCATTCTTCGTAGGGCAACAATGTCTCCCCAATCGAACCTACGCCCATGACAAGACCCGGTGCCGGGGACGAAAAAACGCGCCCATAGTTTCTTGGCGACGTCACTGAATGGAGGTGCAGCGAACACTTCTCCCTGTCCTCAGAATTACAGTGTATCCTTCGTCCTTCATTGTCCTCCGATGGTGCACGAACAGGCGACCAGTTGCTCCCGTCGTCGAACGTAATATACGTTTTCAGCTGCTTCAACATGCCTCTGCCCTCTACACTCTGCGCATTCGATACAACATTCGCCAAACCAACGCCTTCCACGCCGTATATCCTTTCGTAGTCCACAAAGCCATAATCATTTCGATTTGTGTCTTTGAGACTTTGAACAAAGAATGTACCATTAGAGTTGGACACGAACAGCGTGCCAATTGTGCTGTGGTCTTGCAAGACGACATCAACAGCGAGCGAGTGTGTCGTCGACTCCACGATCGTATATGCGTTCTCACGAAGCTTCGCAGAAGAAGCGTGAGGGAACTGGGCCTTGGCCCAGTTCTTCGTGTCTACCGTGACATACAATAACATCTCGTTATTGCTTGAAGGCGACAGGTCCTTTAGCGCAACCACGGCAAACTTGGATACAATGGCGAATGCTATGACACCCTTGGCATTTTTGCCTATACCTAAATCTTCGACTTTTTTGTCGCTTTTGAAGAAATCTGTGGAAGAGAAGAGTCGACTAGATTCTAAGGAACGTGGGCCACCGGCGGGACTGGAAGCATCAAGTGCAATGCAATAGATTAGGTCGGGATGAGCGTCGTGCTTGAAGTCTGCGGAGCTATGCGCAAATTGACACCGTGAAACGTCTTTTAGCAACAGTTTAGCTTCGTCACTGAAAGCTTCCTTAGTGTAATATGTCTAACAAAAGATAACACATTAATTATTGCTTATAATCAGACGAAAAAATAACGGACGCACAACATCTATACAGTTCAAACGCCATCCTTCTTCCTTCTCACACTTGGTACCTTGATAGAGGATGTACCCGAACTTCGACTTATCGGAATGGAACGAAAGTGGTCTCTGCACCACAGCAGGAGGGACAGGCATCTTAAATGAGTGCCACGTCTTCCCTCTATCGCTTGTCCGATAATGGGTAACTCCTTCTGTCAGCACGAACGCCTATTATCCATATGCGCAGGTTAAACCTGAGAAGCAAGTTTCAAAGTATGGTGACTTACATACTGATTATCGAATGGATGCTCGATCACCATCAGAGCATCGCCTTGAGGTATATCCTCCGCCCGTGCCCACGTCTTGCCCTCATCCTGCGACACGTACACATCACCCGCACCCCTCTCATGGTACGGATTTCTATCATGGTACACGACCGACTGCCAGCACCATCGCACAACACAATCAGCACATATACCTTTCCCCTGCAACAACCAGTCAAGCAAGCGCTTACCCGTGTGTCATCGAAGAAAAACAACCTCGAGGGTGGATTATGGAACGATGTTATGGTATGTTTTGGCTCCTGTTGTGCTGCAACGAGAAAGAAGAGAAAGCCAGAGAGGAAAAGGTATACTTGGGTAAGTGAATGTAGGTGTTTAAGTCGTGTCATGATGGTGGTTGAACGTTGGGAGACCGCAAGCGCCCTTGTCGAGTTATGTGCACAGCCACCGTCAATTACACTGGTCTGTACAGCCATGGGTGCGTCCCTGAGGCACACAACGCTCTCCTTTGACCGCTAAAATATGTGTGCAGGATTACACCGTTCCGCAGATCATCTTAGATAACATTGTGGAGACCTAAGGATTTTTCTTGGCGGAGCTCTTTTATTCAGCAAATAAAACTGGGAAGAATTGGCAAACGGCGGTAGGCTGGTCATCTACATTTTGTCTTTGCCTTTGACAATAACAGAACTATGGGACAGCACTAGCAAGAATGTTACAATGCTACCTTGTCATTGTGTAGGGCAGTAAGTATTGTGTGGCAAACGCTGTGAGCTGCCTCAGATAAGGGCCCATACCTAAAAGTGGCATTTTGTGCCTCTCAAGCCTAATCAAGACTAGATCCTGATAATAAGCTCAGGACGGACACTAATGAGAAGCGAATTGATTGGCTGTACAACCTGTAATCTGTTGTATACACCCAAAAAACCAACACTGTATGTAGGAAAATAATCTCTATGTCTTGATGCTGTTTTATATCCATGGGCCCATAAATAAAGTATATGGACTGCACCCAGCAAATGTTATTCGCCAGGTACACCACGACCAGAGGATTGGCTCCTGTCGACCGTGATAATACTTGCATTCGACACATTCACCGATCCCAATCTCTGGATCCTACCAGGTAACCTCGCACCTATCGCCGAGCCCATATTGGCACCCATACCATCATCCAACGCGCTTTTCAAACCATCAAGATCCATTGAGACCACCGCCGGCACTCCTTGTGGCCCGTTTACTTGAATCTGGACACTTTTTTGTACGCCCGAACTCTCAGGGCCAGCATAACCGTGAGCAATGGGGGAGGAGGTTGGAAGGGCAGAACCATTTTGTCCGACAAGAGCCTCCACCGGAGGTGACCATCCTGCGGTAATTTGGTTGAACCATTCTGGAGGAGAAATAATAGGCCCTGGCCTCGTAAGCGTCCTTGCGTATGTAGATGTTCGTGACTTCATAGATTGTCCTAGATTGAAAAATGGTATAGAAAGGCCGTCTAAAGTGTCCTGAATGAATATGATGGAAGAAGCGTAGAAAGGGAGAACGCACGGATAATGATAGATCCCAATACGACAAAGGTCACAATGGGCTGAAGCATCAAGGCCAAATAATCCTGCTGCGTTTTGGGTGGATAATCCGGGCTGGGCAACTTGTGCAACGCGAGCGTTGACACAAAGACGGCGCCCACACCCATCGGTCCAAAATGCCCAGTGAAAAGCGCCTCTCTCCAGTTCCTAATCTCGGGAACAAATTTATACAACATAAACAGTGCAGGAATTCGCCTGAGAATGAGGATCCCGATACAGAGGACGGTCAAACGCCAGGGTGTAATACCCAGCTCAGGTTCGTTGAAGTGCTCGAAAGGTAGCCATGCGCCGATGTAGATAAAGCATGCGCAGTTAAGAACAAGATCGATAACAGTGGCGAAAAGTTCTCCTTCGGTGTGCACATTAAAGCTTCCGTCCCATGATATGGCGTTACCTGCACGTCGTCAGAAAAGCTCCAAGCCGAGTGCTCAAAGGCCACACACCAGCTGCGAATGCTGCCAACAAGTCGTCGCTCCCAATAGTACTCACCAATCCAACGACGAAGACGGCCAGTGATAAATACTGCGCGACGTATGATTCCCGATCAATCCAACCCCATCTATGCACGTACTTCATCAACCTCGAGAACATCCACCCCAGTAGCGCGCCGATTACTGTCCCCATCACCACCTGATCTATACCCAAACACAGTCAACATCATTGCCAAAACCAAAGAAAGCCACGCACACAAAATACCAATCAAAATCCAATCCTTCAGCCCCTCTCCCGCCGTCTTATCCACCGTCAAATAAATGGCAAACGTCAAAAACGGATAAGCCAAGCCATCATTCGCCGCACTCTCTGCGGAAATGAGCTGCCTCAAATTCAACGGAACATGCATCCGGGCGAACCGGCCGCCCACAATCGCCGCACATATGATCGGATCTGTCGGTGTCAAGCAGCTTGCAATCGCTAGACAGGCCAGGAAGCCCAATTTGGGAAAGAGGGCCTTGAGAAGGGCTGAGACAACGATCCATCCGATGGCCATGGTAGGCACGATCATAATAAGGAGGGATTTGGCGTGATCGTACATGTAGCTGCGGGGTAGCTCGACACCGATGGCAAACAGACCCGTGGCGAGGACGATCCGCATGACTTCGAGCGTGATCCTGTCGATGTTGAATGTCGGGTTGACCCATGACCTAGGATTGAAGATGTTGGCGACGTGTGGACCCATGAGGATACCGAAGGCAGTACCGAGAATAACTTCATTGATGTAGAGCTGAAAATAGTTAAAAGGGTGTCATCGATCACGTAGATGTGGACCAGTACTTTTTCACGGGCGAGAAGAGATATCATCGAAAACTATATGCCCATCGTTGGCGTTCATATGACGAAGAAAATTTTCAAAAACGAGCGCACCGCGACAACGAATCCTCCCAGACATATGTACGCCAGCCCTGCGTCAGTGACCTAAGCATTTTTGAGGACGAAAACGACGGCAAAACAAAGAGCAAACACTGACTTCAACCAGATGGGCCGTCATGGTAGGACACTGGCACAGATACCGAATGTGCAGGTGGACCCCCGAGCCACACCAGGCTTCTATCGGCATCCACTCGGCCGACCGCCATTGCTTCGCAGGCTGTCAATAAAGTAAAGCTCTTGGATTGCTGTTGTGCTGCTGCTCCCATGCCGTAATTAATAGATAGTACTGATGCAGTTCGATATAGCTACAACGTCCCATATATAAAGCAAAAGTACAAGAGTCACAACATGACCGTCCAAAACCTACCAGTGCTGCACCAGTACTCCCGGCGATCACGGTGACAGTAAGAAGAAAAAATAGAGAATCACCTTCACATCTCCTTGGGCCTCATGCTCCATATTTCCATCACCGTATGTCCCGCCCTTTTGCACATAACCGCGTACGTCTCCTTCCCGTATGCAACCTTCCACACGCTCTCGCTGGGTTCACTCAACTCCCTAACATGGTTCCCTGTCTGAGTTTCAAACAACCGTACACGACCATCATTCCCACCCGTGACCAAAAAGTTGTTGTCAAATTGCAACGATGTGACGGACGAGTCGTGGGCAGCGATGCGGTGCAGCGCAGAGTAGGTGTTCAGGGAAAAGGTGATTACGCGACCATCAGATCCACCCGTTGCGAGGATGGTTGGCGAAAGTTGCAGTTGACAGACTAGGGCAGTATGTCCCTGAAGAAGTGCTAAGCATTGCCTACCGCATTATCAAATTGAATAAGACGGTGTACTTCGGAACTTAGTAATCTACTCACCCTGTATTCGCGTCCCATACGCGAACTGTTGTATCCAACCCTCCAGAGGCGATCCTGACTCCATCAAACGCCACAGAGTATATTTGGTGAAAGTGGCCTCTCAATACGTGCAAACATTCCCCTGTATCGATGTTCCATAACTAGATGTCCGCAGTCAGAATTAGTTCGGGTAGATAAGGGAAGATAAAAGAAAACGGACCCGGCAAGTCGTATCGTAGCTCCCACTCACTACCTTATTCCCGCATACATCCAAGCAACGAACGCTCTGAGTATGCCCCTCGAGTACACGAAGCATTCTTCCGCGCTGAAGATCCCATACACGCAGTGTTGCATCGCGAGAGCCGGTCACCGCAATTGGCCGATTGTCCAACACGCGGATGCAACGAATCGTAGAAGTGTGACCGCGTAATTCATAGATGCATAGCCTATGAACAGATACGTTACGTGTTCCCATTCATAGAACTTATACAGAAAAAAAAAAGCTTACCCTGACTCGATGTCCCATACCCGTAGGACTTTATCGCAGCCGCCGCTAACTACGAGGGCATGGGGCTGGCCCCACCCTTTTGATGCGTAGCATTGATCTCCATATGAATTAGATGGCGCTGCAATTCGAGGTTGGAAATCATTATTATTCATATCTAAACCCAAGGCATGGCGCAAAGCCGGACGAAGAGCATGATCCAGCGAAGGTGTAGCATTGCTATTGGCCCCAGTGATATCAAGACTAGAGAGCCTTGAGTTGAGCTCGCGTATTCGTTGGTTTGTGTTTCTTCTACAGCCGAAT
>QFEO01011184.1:0-25110 GCA_003316615.1 Amanita pseudoporphyria | reverse complement strand
CTTGAGAAAAAAGCTTGGTAGCCGAGTGGCGGGATCGGGACTCCAAGAAGGTTTTGGGACCGTGTCATTGTGATTCGAGCAAAAGAATGTTTTTAATGCCTTCTGGACAATACAAACCAATCTGAAAAGTGACATTAGTACTGTGTCCGTTTCGGCCCTAACCTCCGCCCAATCTTTTCCCTGGTGAGACAACGAATAGACGAACGAACAGAGTTAAGCGCACTTACGGTTCGTTTTTTTATTTTTTTATTTTCACCAGACGCCCTTGTCTGGACTCCGAGCTAGCTACGCATTTATTCACACACCCCGCTCAGGGGTAATACTCCCTAATATCTAGCAGGAATATTAAAGTGTGCGTGGGGAGACGGAGGAGTCGCGACGACAAGCGAATCGTACCGTAAAAAAAAAACGGCAGCAAAGGTTGTTGTATCATACTTTCGCTTTTTTTATGTCACTACCCATCGGCCTCACGTCTCTCGTTGATCAAACTTTGGGGGAACCGCACCGAAATCGGGCCACCGGTGCAGGATTATAATAAACAAACTAACGTCAAGGCGGAGAATTTGCTTTTATACCTACCGTATCAAACCTAGATATTACCCAAGGGAAATGGCAGAAGATGTTGTATGACTCTTTTTTTTCTTTCAGGGGAAGCAGGGTCCTTTCAAGACGTCTTATTAATATGGACCTGTTATTTTTGCCTGAAGACTCGAGGCTTCTAAAGCCTGTCTAAGCACGTCCGCACGTGGGTCCCAACATGTATCGTATAAATAACCGCTACCTTTTATAAAGTAATCTACAGTTCATCGTGGTCACGCAGAATATCATCATCGTCACTCGAGGACTGGGGTCCGTCCGAAGAGTAGAGCTTGCTGGTGATGGGGCTCACAACACCTTGTACCTCTGAAAAAAGAAAGAAAAAAAAAACCTGAGACTTTGAAAGCTCCGGAAGGATATTAATGATACGCACCAGCCAACTTCTCTTCGAGATCCTCAGTGCTAGCCTCCGAGCCGTTCTCATCAATCCAGTCCGTGGTATCTTTGATAGCGGCGAGAATGGCCTTCTTATCCTCCTCGCTGATTTTTCCACCGAGGCCATCTTGGTCGCCAAGCTGGGACTTGAGACCGTAAACGAATGACGATAAGGAATTGAGAGCTTCAATGCGCTTGCGCTGAGCGTCATCCTCGGCAGCAAACTTCTCTGCCTCGGCGACCATGCGTTCAATTTCCTCTTGACTTAGACGACCCTTCTCGTTCTTAATCGTGATACTCTCGGATTTACCGCTATTAATAATGTCAATGGAGAGGTATGAAGGAAAGTCGACCTCGCACTCACGTTCCCTTATCAGCCGCAGATACCTTTAGGATACCATTGGCATCGATCTCGAACGTAACCTCGATTTGAGGGACACCCCGAGGAGCGGGAGGAATTCCAGTAAGTTCGAATTTGCCGAGTAGGTTATTGTCCTTGGTCAACGAACGTTCACCCTCAAAGACTTGGATAAGGACGGTGGGTTGGTTATCGGCGGCCGTCGAGAAGCTAGATATTTTAAGTCAGTAGGTGTTATGCTAAAAATAAACGAGACACACACATTTGGCCCTTGCGAGTAGGTATTACCGTGTTACGGGGAATCAGCTTAGTGAAGACACCACCGGTAGTTTCGATACCGAGAGTAAGCGGATTGACATCGATAAGAACCACGCCGCCTTCTACACCAGCAAGAATACCTCCCTGGACAGCAGCGCCATATGCGACAGCCTCATCGGGATTGATACCCTTGGAGGGCTCCTTGCCAAAGTAGTCTTTGAGGAGTTGTTGAACCTTAGGTATACGGGTTGAACCACCGACAAGAACAACTTCATCGACGTCTTCCTTCCTGACGTTGGCATCCTTGAGGACTTGTTCAACAGGCTTCAAGGTCTTGCGGAATAAGTCCATGTTAAGTTCCTCAAACTTGGCGCGGGTAAGGGTCTCCGAAAAGTCGTTTCCGTCCTCGAAACTCTCAATTTCAATCTTGACACTCTGTTGGCTGGAGAGAGTACGCTTGGCCTTCTCGACTTCACGCTTGAGTTTACCAAGAGCACGGAGATTCTTGGTGACGTTGGTACCGGTCTTTTTCTTGTAACTCTTGATGAGGTAGTCCATCACTCGGTTGTCAAAGTCTTCACCACCGAGATGAGTGTCACCGGCAGTGGCAAGAACTTCGAAGACGCCATCGTCGATAGAGAGGAGAGAAACATCGAATGTACCACCGCCAAGATCGTACACAATTATCTGAGATTCCCCCTTCTTTTTATTCAAACCGTAGGCAATAGCAGCGGCAGTGGGTTCGTTGACGATACGGAGAACGTTGAGACCGGCAATCGTACCCGCATCCTTAGTGGCCTGACGCTGAGCATCGTTGAAGTCTGAGATGTGTCGATTACAATTGAATTCTCCTGGTCCTAAAATTTAGACTTACACGCTGGGACTGTGACGACGGCATGGGTAACCTTTTGACCGAGGTAAGTCTCGGCGGTTTCCTTCATCTTGGATAGGATCATGGCGCTAACTTCTTCCGGACTCTACAACAGCGTAAGGTAACATCATTGCGTTTTGGGTTGTCTACGCACGAAGTCCCGCTCTTGACCCTTATGCATGACTCGGATGTGTGGCTTGCCATTCTTCTCTTCCACCTTGAAAGGCCAATGCTTCATGTCGCGCTGGATGTCAGAATCATCCATACGGCGACCAATTAGCCGCTTTGCGTCGAAGACGGTGTTCGTAGGATTAGAGTGGAAAGCGTTTTTTGCACTGTCTCCGACCCTAGACACCCTTCTAAGAAGATTCTCCACTTCGACAAGCAGACAACTTACAATCGTTCGTCATCTGTGAAACTGACCCAAGAAGGTGTAATACGGTGCCCTTGGTCATTGGCAATAATTTCAACTATGCCACCCCGTTGAACACCCACGCAAGAGTATCTAGAGACCAATGTCAGCTGGAAATATTGGAATGGCAGATGCAGCCGCATACGTTGTGCCCAAGTCTACACGGTCGTTAGACGGTACAAATTTCAGGATCAATGGGACATACCAATTCCGATTACTATTCCATAGTCCGATGTGCTTTCTTCCGCTTGAGCTACGGACGGACAGAAACAAAGGAGTGCAAGGAAAGCGACGAATAAGACAGAAAAGGACGAGAATAGGTGTCTCGTCTGGGCGTGCGTTGGCCGCCGATGAAGGGACATCGTGGAAAGAGCTAACAAAAATTCTGAGCAACCACCGCCTTTTATTTGCGCAAGTGACGTGTCATTGTACGTGGCCAAACACGTGTACACGCCCGTGCCAAACATTTCGTTGCCAAACAGCTTGAAACACGGGCTCGCCGTCACTCAGCGCTATGGACGACGTCTCTCCGCCACCGCCAGACGGGCACTCGCCCCCACCACCGCCCGCAACAGGTTCACCGACGGAATTCCTTAAAAATGTCGTTGGAAAGCGCGTCATAGTGCGCCTCAATTCTGGCGTTGACTACCACGGTGTGTGCCGTCTGGTTTCAGGTGCGAGCATGCGCTGATAGGCGGGCAGGTGTGCTATCGTGTTTGGATGGATACATGAACATTGCAATGGAACAGACAGAGGAGCATGCCAATGGGGCAGTGACAAACCGCTATGGCGATGCGTTTATTCGCGGCAACAATGGTGGGTGCCGCCTTGAGTGTCGGCCACTAACGTGCTGAACTGTCAGCAGTGCTGTATATCTCAGCAGCTGAGCCATTGTAGTACACGAACCGGGTGTAGTTAGGCAATGAATTGAGTAGTGTAGCGGAGTCTGAGACTTGGACATGGCCCTGTTGGCTTCCTTCCTCCATCCAGAGCACGGCTATCATCCAACATTACAGCTATTTGCAGAACGTTAGGCCCCTTCGCCAAAATTACACACACAGTCGGAGCTGGTCGGAGCTGGAACTTTAGGTCATGTGATTCGAAACGCACCCACTGGCTGCCATTGATCACCTCACCAGCCTCGCAATGAGGCGTCATATCCCCAAGGCTGTCAAGGATATGGTGCTTCACATGATGAATGATGAAGCACTCATGGACAAGCTTATCTGCTGCTATACTGGCATCAGCATACAATCCTTGAAGCAGTTGAGGCAAACTTACTGTGAAACTGGTGAATCAGTTCAAATACCAGTTTGCAATGGGAGGCCTCGTATTTTAGATAGCCTGGAGACAGCTGTCAGTTCCTCATTACTTTCTACTCTTATAGACTTATTAGAAAACAGTTCCTTGAAGGCTGTATCGAGTGACAACCAGATATCTTCTTACAGGAACTTCAAGACCAACTTTGTGAAGTCTGTGGCACTCATGCATCAATGTCAACCATTTCAAGGACACTACATAGATGAGGTTTTACAAGAAAGAAGGTAAGATACCAAGTTCGTATGCTCTAAATGCTACTGAAGTGAATAGGTAAACTGTCCGGCAATTGAATGTGATGAGATTGATTGCATCGCCTACAAAATGCTTGTTGGGGAGCATTTCAAACCATTTCACCTTGTATTTGTTGATGAAAGCCACTGCAACCATACCACTTCTCAGCAGCAATATGCATGGGCACCATCTGGAGCACAAGTGCGGAGACGAGATTTTTTTGTTCGTGGATGCAGGTGAGATAACTGATTGTCCCCAGTGGCTCCTACCTTTATGCAAACGCAGGTATTCAATCTTGCTGGCATTATCCTTGGATGGCGTTCTACATCTAGAAGTGTTACTGCTAAGCGAACTTAGTATGCTTGGTCAAGAAGTTCCCTGCAATAGGGATGAACTGAGACAACAAGCCCACTCGTCGAGAAGTGCTGTGACTAAGACCAAATGAGGATTAAAGGCTGAGTGACTAAGATCACTTGAGAGGCACTCAGGGAACTGATAAGAGTTGATCGGAACTCAGGATCAGATGTGAGCTTGGAATGAATAGATTAAACTTAAGGTACTACTGCTAGTACATGCCATTTATATACTACTCGAAGTATGTATGTGTTTGTATATATGTGTTACTATGTTCGTTGATTATAGAAGGTGAAGGAATATGATGGAAGGATCATATGACTGAACTGATGTCATAGTTAAGTAAAAATAGAAGTCTGGTCTTATCCAGAATGTTAACGAACAATGTAAACAAGTATATCGTGAGACAAAATAAAAATGTATCGTAAGTTGTTACTGTAAGGACATTTAATTGTAACATTAGCTCTTCACTAAGTTGAAATGTCCCTATTTCAAACACATATTTTTTGTAAAATTTCATATTTATACATAGATTTTTTTATAGTTTAGAACATACGTGAGGGAATTTCGATTCCCATTGAAATTGTGCAGTCCATGTTGAGGGGAATGATCCGGAATGGGTTGCATGAGTTAATAAAAATCCCCATAGGGCTCTCCAGTGATGTTGGCAAAGCCAGCATCATCTAAATCTCCATATCCAGTGTGGTCGGTATGGAGCGCATCTTCTTCAATTGTGACCTCATGTTGAGTCATGCGTCATCATCGTGGTTTCTTTATTGCCACTTCTTTGCTATGCTTTAAGATGTCCTCGGTAGTCATGCCCATAGTGCCTTTAGGAATTGGTACGTTCCTGGAAATGTTGTTGACAATAGTTAAGGTAGGGGAAGGGGGTGTGACAGCAGCCTTCTTCTTTCCTTTTCTAGTCTTAACTGGAGTAGGCGGTGGTTGCATTGTGGGTTCTATGGTGGAGGTGACAGCTGCATCATGAGCCATGGTTTCGTGTGTGTGAGTGTTACAGATTAAGCACTGTCCTCGGTGGAGTCTATGAGATTGTTGGTAGGGGGTCGTGTACTTTCCTGGTGCAGTGTTGGTTGACAATGGTACAGGCGCAGATGGGAAGGGACTGATGATCGGAGCGACCTTTTGTAGCGACCTTTGACCAACCAATTCCATAATAGCTGTTTGTAGGGCAAGGGTTTGGTAGGAGTCTCCTTTTGGAACTGGTATAGACTGGGGATCCAGTGGAAAAACCATTTGTGCATGTACATGCTGTTGTCTAGTGAGCTGCACGATATGAGAGGCATGGAATTGGATATCTTCGGCGATATCAGAAGTGTCTTCCATAAGCCTAACTGCTTGCATGCGATCCGGGGTCTTATGAGGGGTTGTGGTCCATCCGTAGTGTATAAGAAATAATGACCTGTCTAGAACCAGTGGTATGACCTGTACCTTGTTGGTGGTCAAGGCATTGAGTGCCAGTTGGATATATTTTTCAATATCCGAGTTGATGAGCCAGTATAGGAGGTCGACGATGTATTGGTTCATGATAACGTTACATGTCATGTTGGTATGCCATTGAGTAGCGCCTAGATTGGCGATTGCTTCTATGAGGTGGACTGCTGTAAAGTTCCAATCCAAGGCAGCCATATCAATAAGGGCGATGCAGAACTCATGATGGATGATGTGGAACCAAATTGACATTATGATATTGGCCATGCCAGTGGGAACGGTGGCCTTGGCGAGGTCCAAGGTGGTAGTAACACGGGTCTTTAGACTTTCAAATGATGAGTAAGATGTGGCAAACGGGATGGGGATCATGTCCATATTGGTCTCGATTGGTCCAGCATACGGAGGGAGGTTACCAAGTTCTGTAAAGGGACCAGTAGTTTCAGGACCAGTCAGCCTAGGCATATCTGGTCGTGGAGGCTGAGGTAGTTGTTCTGGGATAGGAGAATTGCTCTGTCGGCTAGCGACAGTCCTGCCCTGATAAGTAGCACCAGCTCGTGCCTCACTGCTAGATATTTGTGGTAACAGCTCAGAGCAGCTATCTGCTGGAGAGAGAGGATCAGGGGTTCCCTCTCGTTGGGAGCAATCCTTAGTAATAATGGCAGTGGTGAGGACATAGTCGTTAGGATCCTGTTCTTCATTGTAATCCATGCTTGTGCTCGTTGGGCTGGTGAGAGGAGGTTCTCCAGCTCCAGATCCAATGAGGTTAGAGGATTGGATAAAAGCGGGGAGGTATTGTCCGAATTGTTCATTGGTGAAGGACATGGGACTGAGGGTAAGGAGCGAAGTTCAGTTGGCGAGTTTCTTTCTTCTTTTATATTCGTAAAGGAGGTCTTCCGCATTTGTAAGATTGTCCTCTGGTTCCCAAGTATTATTAGAACTGTCATATCCATGCCACTTGATGAGGTACTGATAGTGGCATCCTGCGTGGCAATGTGCGATTATTGCTTCAATTTCAAATTCTTCTTCTCCATCAATCAAATCAGGAGGTGGTGTTGTGTCATTAGGGCTGTGTGTGACTGTTTCTCTATATGGGGAAAGAAGTGATGCATGAAACACAGGGTGAATCTTCCATTGTGCTGGTAACTTTAATTGATAGGTTACAGAGTTCATGACTTTGCTAATGGGGAACGGTCCTTCGCGTTTTGGCGTGAGCTTCTTTGACTCGTAGGGCAGTCTAAGATTCTTTGTGTCTAGCCAGACTTTCTGATTTAGCTTGAAGGGTTTACTGAAGCATGTGACTCATTCTTTTACTCGTTGAGCGGCAATGCCTATTGCTGCTAGAGCTTCTTCACATGCTTTTTGTATTTCTTTAAAACGTTCATTTAAGGAGGGTGCAGAAGTTGGGTTTAAAGCTTTTGGAAGTAAGGTCGGCTGTGTTCCGTACATTAGGTAGAAGGGGCTTTGTTTGGTAGATTCTTGTATTCTAGTGTTGTGTGCGAATTCTGCTAGGGCAAGGTACTGATGCCATTTGTTTGGTTGATAGGTACAGTACATTCAGAGATAGGTTTCGAGTTCAGCATTAAGTCATTCTGTCTGTCCATCAGTTTGGGGATGAAAGGCGGTGCTAAGGCAGTGCTTGATGTGCAATGTGTTCATTAGTTCTTTAAATAGTTTTGCTGTGAATTGTGGTCTGCGATCTGAGATAATGGAGTCTGGTAGACCGAATCGTGAGAAAACATTAGTTAAAAGAAGAGTTGCACAGTCAAGTGCTGAAACGTTCTCTGTACAAGGTATGAATACTACCCCTTTTGTAAGTCCATGGTTGACCATGACCATAATAGAGGTGAAACCGTTAGAAGGTGGTAAATGAGTGATGAAATCCATAGTAAGGTTTTGAAATGGGCGCATAGCACTTGATAAAATTGGTTGTAAAGGAGTGATGGTAGGATGTGTGTTTGCTTTCATTTGTTGACATAAGGTGCAGCCTTCAACAAAGGATTTAGTGAACGTAAACATGCCAGGCCACCAGTATTCTTCTTTGAGTAAATGAAGGGTCTTGAAGAATCCGGGGTGTCTGGTGGCAGGGGTATCATGAATGAGTGACAGGAGGGATCAGCAGAGATCCAGGATATCCAGTACAAAAATTTTATTTTTGTATAACAAAAGGTCATCCCTTATGATCCAATCGGAGAGTGCGGTCCAAAGCGGTGGTGGCTGGGATTTTGCGATACAATCCACTATAGTCAAATATAGTGAATCGGTCAAGGTTGCTTTTTGTAAATTTTCTTGTAGATCAAGGCTAATAATATTTATGAAAACCGCATGGGGAAAAACTGTAACATCCGGGGTTTCCTCTTCAGTTGAGTGATCAGCTCTTCATGAGAGTGCATCTGGGACAATAAGCTTTGCACCAGGTTTATGTGTTAGGGTATAGGTGTATTGGGATAACATGTTCCACCATCTTGCTTGTCTTGTGGTTAAGCATTGAGGGGAACAGTAATAGGTAAGGTTTTTGTGGTCACAAAAGATTGTGATTGGGTGCTTGGCACCTAGAAGGAGATGTCGCCATTCTTTGAGTGCAAAGATAATGGCATAGAATTCTCTATCATAGATTTGCCAATTACGCTCAGTTGGGGTTAGGGAGTGTGATATGAATCCGCAGGGGTGCAGGATTCCATTTGAGTTGTGTTGGGATAAAACAGTGCCAATGGTGAACTTGCTAGCATCTGTTTCGAGGATGAATGGTTTATTGTCATCCAGTAGTATTAGAACTGGGGCGGTGCTGAACTTTGTTTTTAATAGTTCAAATGCCTCCGCACATTCCGGGGTCCATTCGAATGTTTTACCTTTCCTAGTAAGGTCGTTTAGTGCTTTGGCAATTTGGGAAAATCTGTTGATGAATTTTCAGTAAAAGTTTCCAAATCCTAGGAATGATCGGACCTGTTTAACTGTTGTTGGAGGGGGCCAGTCTTGTATTCCAGCTAATTTGATCGGGTCCATGCTGATTTTGTCTGGTTGGAGAATCATGCTGAGAAACTCCACTCACTGGGTAGTGAAGATGCATTTCTCAAGTTTTAGGAATAGATCCTTTTCCTTTAGTACTTTGAGGACTAATTTTGTTCGTTGTTCGAGCTGTTCCTTTGTGTTTGCGCAAATGAGTATATCATCCATATAGATGATGAGCCATCCTTGATAAATCAAATCCTGGAAGTAGTCGTCCATCATAGCCTGAAATGTGGCAGGAGAGTTGCAGAGTCCAAAGAACATTACTGTAGGCTTGAAAAGTCCATGATTCGTGACAAATGCTGCTTTCCATTCGTCGCCTTTCTTTATTTGGACATTGTTGTAACCCCATCATAGATCTAATTTTGTGAACCATTTTGCTCCTTTGACTTTGTTGAGTAAATCTGAAACTAAGGGCAAAGGGTATGCATTGGGTTTGGTCCATTCATTGAGATAACGATAGTCTTGGCAGGGTCGTAACTGGTTTGTGTCTTTCTTTGGTACGAAGAAGAAAGGGGAAGCTTGTGGTGATTTAGATTGTCTAATGTATCCTTTTTCGAGTTGTTCTTTGATCCAAACATCTAACGAGTTTTGTTCCAATGGGGATAGATTATAGATTTTCCCTCTCTTGGGGATAAATCCTTCTTTCATTTCAATGGCATGGTCCCAAGGTCTAGATTCAGGGTACCGTTCAGAAGCCTTCTTTTCGAACACTGCTTTCCATTCAGTGAATGCCGGGGGTATGACAGTGTCACCGGTGTATTTGATTGTTGCATCAGGACTCGCACTTCGGTCCTGTTTCTCAGTATAGCCAGACTTAGAGCCGTACTTATGTGTGAACTGCTGTGCAGGAGAAAATCTGAAAAGATCCTGGGTCACATATGAATCAGGGTCGTCCCACCCCGATTTACTGAGAAGTCGATCAGCATTGTCAGCCTCTGTGTGTGACGTCACATAGCTGATTACCAGATCCTCATCGCTCTCTGCCAGTGAATCCTGTGCTAGACCCAACAGTGATTCTCGCAAAACCAACAGAGTTCTTGTAATTTGATCGTCTGTGAAGACAACCTTCTTTGTTTTCCAGTCGACTAATGGGTTGTACTTCTCTAGCCATGGAAGTCCCATAATAAAGTCTTGGTCTCCTAGTTTGGTGACTTTGTACCAGTCACATGTTTGTTTGCCCTGGATAACCATGGTGACAAGACATTTATGCGTGATATTGCCATTCTTGTTAAGAGTTCCGTCCACATTACGGACACGTATCTGTTTCTTTAAGGGGACTTGTTTCCATCTATTTGTGATCTTTGAATTGATGAAAAGTCCTTCTGCACCACTGTTGATAAGGGCTTTTGAGGATTCAGTCTGATATTCCAACTCAAGTGTAATGGGTAAAAGGATTTTCGTATTCGATAAGGAGTTTACATGGATATCGGATATGGTTACACTGGGTTGATCAGGATCATCTTCGACTGTAAGATGTCCTATTGTTAAAAATCCTCTTCTTCGACAATAGACATCATCTTGATACATTTTTCAAGGGGCAATTTCTTCAAGAGGGCTTGGATATTCTTTTCCGTGGGTTCTTCCCATTTGCTCTCTTCTGGAATTTCTTCGTCATTGGATTCTTCCAATGCTGCGCGGATTTGCTGCTTACTGAATTGATTACCCTTCTTCTTCCCTTTCTTGTTCCAGTTTCCTTTGGAACTAGTGCCCTTCTTATTTGGGCAATCTCTGGTTAAGTGCCCTGGTTGATGGCAACTGAAACACAGGGCCTCCCTAAAATGTCTATCTCTTTCAGATTGACTCATTGCACTGATAGTTATCAAGTCTATGTCCATTGCGTCATTTCATCAGCTAGATGAAGATAGCTTGTGTGCTGATTGCAGGTTGTTGAATACCTTCATTCGGCTATTAGCGTTGCTTTGTATCATGGCTAATTTGTACCAATCCTCAAGGGTCTGAGGATTGTGCATCATGATCTCAGCCATAATACTAGGTTGTAAGCCTTGTGTGAAGAAAGGTATAGCGGCTGCATCGCTAGAGATTTGTGCCTGTATGATAAGCTCTTTGAATTGTGGTACATAGTCTTGAATTGGTAGTTTCTTTTGGTGCATTTTGTAAATCTTCATGATCGCTGTTCCTGGACTGTCCACTTCCTTCCAATCTTTAATGAATTGTTCCTTAAAAAGTGCATAATTGTTCCATAGATCCGTGTTGGCTTCGAAACTGTCCAATTTGTTGATCTTCCATTGTGTAGCATCGTTGCTGATAAGGAGTAAGATGAAAGTGATCTTCTGTTGGGGGGTAGTGAACCCTGGTACTAATGCAAAGTAGAGTTTGCAATCCCATAAGAAGGTCTTTGTTTCTGTCCTTTTTCCAGTAAACGGTTTAGGCATAGGGATCTTGGGAGATCCATTGGACTGTGGTTGGTCTGCCATTGGTGGGTCTGGGTCGGGTGGAGGTGATGCAGGTGGGGGTGGTGGAGGTGGTCTAGGTGAAAATGGTGGTAATGGTGAAAGAGGGGGTAAAGGCGGTGTTGGTTCCTTTTTGCCTTTCTTTTTAGGAGATGGTTTCTGCGTTGAGCTGGAATCAGTATGTTCAATTCCTTGGGGTACTAATGTAGAGGTTGATGCAGGTAGAAGTGTTGTTTCGGGTAAGTCACTGGGTTCTTTCCAATCGATAGATTCAGAACCTGATTCACTAGGAACTCTGAATGTTCCTTTTGTTTCACTGATATATTCGTTAAAAAGATTGTGGGGTAAATGATCTTTTGGTGCTCCTGACATCCAGATTGGTCCTAGGAATAGATCGTCCTCGACTGTATTGTTGTTTTGGTAATACCAATGTCCGTGTTTGAAGAAAACCTCATCAAGGTTTAGATAGTATTTGTTTTTGAATAGAATGGAGGTGTTTGGTGGTCTGTTGGCTCTTTGTGGTATCCAAAAGTGTTTTGAATGTACGTGTGTTCCACTGAGCGAGTATTTCCAGATGTTGTCCTTTGTGTCAAGTTCAATCTGTTGTTGATCTAGGAAATATCTGTTTCCTGAATGTCGTGTTGCTTTGTTGGGCGGGGGAGCGGGAATATATTTTTGTGAATACGTGGTGGCTAGATGGGTGCATGATTACGGATTTGCCCTTCCAGAAGTTTAATGTGATGGTAATGGATCGTTATCCAACCAAGTGATGATAAGTTTAATCTTAATGTTACCGCTAAGTGAACTTAGTATGCTTGGTCAAGAAGTTCCCTGCAATAGGGATGAACTGAGACAACAAGCCCACTCGTCGAGAAGCGCTGCGACTAAGACCAAATGAGGATTAAAGGCTGAGTGACTAAGATCACTTGAGAGGCACTCAGGGAACTGATAAGAGTTGATCGGAACTCAGGATCAGATGTGAGCTTGGAACGAATAGATTAAACTTAAGGTACTACTGCTAGTACATGCCATTTATATACTACTCGAAGTATGTATGTGTTTGTATATATGTGTTACTATGTTCATTGATTATAGAAGGTGAAGGAATATGATGGAAGGATCATATGACTGAACTGATGTCATAGTTAAGTAAAAATAGAAGTCTGGTCTTATCCAGAATGTTAACAAACAATGTAAACAAGTATATTGTGAGACAAAATAAAAATGTATCGTAAGTCGTTACTGTAAGGATGTTTAATTGTAACAAGAAGTGCTTGACCATGCATTTACCGGCAAAGAATTCAAAGATTTTATTATGGGCATCTTGGATCAAATGCAACCGTGGCCTCTCCAAAACTCTGTCCTTGTGATGGACAATGCACGAATTCATACTGTTGCTGGTATACATGAAATAATTGAGGAGCGGTTAGTTGATATCTTGCCTAGTATCTGACAACACTCAAGCTTATCCTGTTCATAGTGGAATGTGGCTTATATATCTCCCATCTTATTCTCCTGATTTGAATCCTATTGAAGAATGCTTCTCTGCCATCAAGTCATGGTTGAGATGAAATTGTGACTATGTATTGGGCGAAATGGAAGGATATGCAAATGATCCATATGCATTGATATGGGAAGCTGTGTACACAACTGTCACTCCTGAGAAAGTTTATGGGTGGTATAGGGATAGTGAGTATATTGCTTAGATTATGTTGTTATTATCTGTGGTAGAAATTATGAGTAGTGATGATGCATTATTTACAAGCATTCTGGTGTGTTGAACCCAGGATGCATTAGTCAGTGATTTGTAAGTGTATTCTTTTGTATACGTGTTCCAGATCACTCTTCAACTTCATCTTTGCTATCCTCTGAATCGTCAACCTCTATTATATTGGGTGAGTCATTTATATAAATGGAAAAAATGGAATCTTCTTTCTTGATCACTGGTGCAGTGCCATTTTCAATTTTGATGCAAGCAAGTCTGAGGTCAGGAAGTTCACTGAGCTCAGGTGCTTGATAATTCCCGCGCATGCCAAGAACAGGGAGCGCAAGACGTTTAGCAAAGTTGCGCAAGGCCTGAGCATGTGGCCACCCCATCTTCCCAATTGCGGTTAGTGCATGCTCCTCAAGGACTAGAATATCTGCTGATGTTGAGAGTCCTGCGTCCAGCATGTCTTCCATAAGCAAATGAAATCCTTTCCCTGGCTTTTCCTTTTCAGCAAGGTCTATTACATCAGAAGTCGACAGAAACACCAATATTGCACTGTAAGGATTCGGCGGCAATGCTTCTTCTGTCCACCTGGGGTTATGGTAGTGATCGGATGGTGATATTGTCAACCTGGCAGGCAAGGCAGTTGACGGGGAAGCTTTATGGGGTTCAGGTGTGATATTTTGTATTGTGACATGAACCTCAGGTATTGCAGATGATGAAGGCAAACAACTTTGACACTTCCTTTTTGCAGATGGGCCATAATCAAAATTGAGGCAGTGTGGTGGATTATATACAGTAGCTTGGCCCAGCGACTTCAAAGTATGTCAGATACATTTCATTGCGAACAGATGCATTGGCCTCATGATTTTTTTAGCCCATAAAGTCATTTCACTGTGGTCAAGGCAACGATGATTGTCAGAACCACCTGAGCGACTGACAAAGCAATGTCCATGATGTGATTCACATTGCGTTGCAGCTTCCAATTGCTTGAACAACTTGTACTGTGTGTTAGTCTTACTGTCCATATCGACTGAGGGTGGAACATCATCCTTTCAAGTTCATTTCTTCGAGTTTGGCTTTGTCACCTCCTGTTTTGCCTTGAGTGTAGTAAGGTCAGCTGTGTCACTTTGAGTTCGAGGCGATATGCATGCTCACAACATTCTTTATTTCTAGACTTACAGCACGAGTACGAGCATTCTGGGCTCTCTGACAAACTCTTTCAATGGCACTTCTGTAATCGGCTTCATCCTTCATCTGACCCACCTTGCCTGTGTCCCCAGAAACTTTGCAGGTGAGCTCGACTTGATGAGTAGCG
The DNA here is from genome assembly GCA_003316615.1 of Amanita pseudoporphyria. NCBI lineage: Eukaryota > Fungi > Basidiomycota > Agaricomycetes > Agaricales > Amanitaceae > Amanita > Amanita pseudoporphyria. Next base: position 10,442 of record QFEO01011184.1, on the reverse strand, counting down.
CTCTCCAGGTATTGCAAGACCTTCTTGTGAAAACTTTCCCATGTCATGTCGGTCTCAGCAATGAAGTCGCAACGGCCCTCGCCATCAGAAACCTCAACCTGAAAACTAAAAACTAGGTATGCTGTCAGCAAACCTTTGAAGTCATTGATGAGAAAGACTCACCACCAGTACGTGGTTCAGGATTTGGGTGCTGTTTTACTGCAGAGGGAGATGGTGTAGAGGCTGGATGCTGAGAAGCAATGGGAGGCATTGGTGCATGATAGCTATGCATGGTGAGTGCAGACTGTGCAGGAAACGCTACTGTGGGCAGGACAGAAGTGTGGGGCACTTGTCCATAGGCTGGCATATTCACTGGTGGAGCAACTTGAAATGGTGGCATCATGTGGTTTGGCATGCCATGAAATGGCCCAGCAACTGTTGGATATGATGGCGGCATCATATATCTGTGGTCTGGCATGTTCCTGTATGGAAAGGGATAATTTGGGATAGGTTGGTAATGTGCTGCATGTCCGTCATTAGGCTGTTCCATATTGGAAGTGTAATAGGGAAGGAGAACAATGGTGAATAGTATGCCTGGTGTGCTCAAGGCCAACTTGCTACTAGCAATGAGCCTACTTATATGCTTCCTTCTCAGAAGTTATGGTATGATTTTTCATGTTTGAACTGGCACTGACAGTTTAGTGGATCTTGGCTCAATGGTGTCTTGGCATAGTGAGTTAGTTCCGGAGAACTTGAATGTAACTCTGGAATTTGGAATTTATATCATGAACCACCTACAAGGCTTAGGATTTCTACTACCCTACAATATCTCCTGTACATATTTACCACAGAAACTCTATATATCATGTAACTGCTGTGTTGCTGCGTTGCTGTGAGCATTAGGTTTTGATGACCCTTCTTTCCAAATCACGTGTTCTGCTCTCGGTTATTGGACCTCAAACTTCAGGCCCTGCTATGTGTGTGATTTTTCAGGGAGGGGCCTAACATTCTGCAAATAGCTGTAATGACAACAATTCAGATACCTGAACAACAACAACAATGATGGCTTGAAAACTGCACAGTGCATCTCATTTATGCACTACTGCCCCTTGTTGTCAGAAGGTGCAAGTCACCCCCAGGCTCACACAGAGTCTCTGGCTGCAATCCTACACAAGGAAAGTGAAGATGATGATAGTGCAGAGATGATAGTGCAGAGATGACCATGAAAGTGAGGGCCATCTTCTAACTACTACATATATATACTAGAGATCCAGAGTAAAGTAAATGAAGGCATGTGTAAGTTGTGAGTCACATAGCCATAGGTAAAGAAAGATATATGTGTGTAAATAAGATGAACCTCATCCAAAGTCACAGGTCACTAGCCATGACCAACTGCCATAGTGGGGATTCAAATATAATCTGTTGTTAAGTCCATAGAAAATGTCAGCATTCATAACATCACCCCCTCTCCAAGGTTCATGTCCTTGAGAACATTTGGTGTGAGTACCTGATGTCATATTGCCTTTGTATATTGTTCCATCTGGATTTCTTTTGAGGACCAGTGTAATGGGTGTGACAGGTTCTCAATAAACCCCCTTCTGTCCCTTTTTGAGTAGCAGAGTTCCCTTCCACTTTTGCCAACCCTGTTCAAGTTTCTCTAAATAGTCTGGTTCAAACTTCCCATCTTCCCATCCAAATAGTTTCTTAGGGACTTTGGGCTTGGTATGATTCTCATATCATTGGAAATCTAAGTCTGCCAGATTTATGTGTCACAGAGCAGCTGGTTTGTGTTTATGAAATTCCTTAACCAGAGTCTCTGTGTTCTTCAGATTTGCCACTGGTTCCCAAGTGGCATCTTCTAAGGGGTATCCCTTCCATTTGACTAAGTATTCAAGTCATCCTCATCCTTTACTGCTGATTCAACTGTCTAGAATGGATTTGACTTCATATTCACCAGTTGACTCTTGTTCCTGTGTGACATTGTCAACTTGTGCCTTCTCCTTTTCTTGTTGTTGAGGAAACTGGGGTTTGTGGTAGGGTTTAAGAAGTTTTTCATTGAAGACATTATACACTTTCCACAACATAGGAATTTTGAGGTGATACAATCTGGCATTGACCTTTTCTATGATCTCAAATGGCCCAGTGAATTTGTCATTGAATTTCTTTATCTTGGCCATGGACAGTAGGTTTTCCATACTAAGGTAAACCTTATCTCTGGGTTTGTATTCTCTAGATAGACACATATGCTTGTCATACTGCTTTTTCATAGCTGCTGCTGCCTTTTCCAGCACTTTTGATGCTTTTTCTCTAGTATCCTCCATTTCCTCTAGAAATTGGGTTATGAATGGCAAACATGTTTGTCCTTGAGTTGGCAATCCCTTGTTGGGATGAAATCTGTAGTTCATCCAGAATGGTGAATACCCAGTGGCTGAATGTTGTCAGTCATTGTAGCAAAACTGGGTGATTGGTAACCACTCTGCCCAGTCCACCTTCTTATGATCCATGAACATAGTTAGAAATGTTTTTACTTTTTGATTAACCCATTCTGTTTGTCTGTCTGTCTGTGGGTGATATGTGGTTGAGGGATTGCTAGCATTCAATAGAATTCCATCATGAAGTTTGATACAAACTGTGGTCCCCAATCACTGATGATTTTCCTTGGAATTCCATGGTTCCTAAAAATATGATCTTTGAACAGTGCAGCACATTAAAGCTCCATGTGTTGGCAGGAAATATGACATTTTAGTTAATCAGTCTACCACCATGAATATCATGTCATGTCCCTTGGAATCTGGCAGTGGTCCTATTAAATCCATCAATATTACCTCCCAAGGTGCATCAGGGACTTCATTTGGGTTTAATGGGGCAGCTTTTGGTTGTCTATCTGGCTTGGATGTTTGACAAGTTTGACATCCTTTGATGTATGCATCTAGATCTTCTTTAAGTTTGGGCCACCAGAAACCACAGGTTATAAGTTCTAATGTCTTGGCCACTCCTGGATGTCCCCATGAGTGGTGAATTGCCATGATTTCTTCTCTGAATCAAATGACTTTGGGTACATATATTCTTTCCTTGAATAATACAGTGGTTCCATCCATTCCCCATCCTTCAGTTTTGTTTCTGATAGCTTCAAGAACTTGTAGATACCACATTCCCTTGTCAGTTTCTTTTATGTTGTCAATAATTTCTTCAATTGCTTGATCATTGTCCATTAATCTGTTTTCAATGCAGCTTATGAACATGTCATCTTTGAGTAAAATGTCATTTTCATTGTCATTCTCCCCCCCCTTATGGTCGCTCATCTCAAGAGGAGGTCAGCTTTACTGTTAGACTTTCTGGATCAATGTTTAATGATGAAATCATATTCTTGAAGATCTAAAATCCATTGAGCTTGTCTTCAGTTTAAATTTTGTGGCTTTCAGAAATATGTAAGTGAGGTTTTGATGGTCTGTCAAGACCTCCACTGTGTGTTTGGATCCTTTGAGATATTGGGACCACTTGTAAAATGCATGCATAATTGCAAGCATCCCTTTGTTGTATATCTCATAATTTCACTCCACATCATTTAGACTTCATGATAGAAACACTACTGGATGCCAGATCCCCTGATCATCTTCCTGCAACAGGATTGCTCCTATAGCATAGTCCAATGCATCCATTTCTACTTGGTATGGTTTATCATAATTTGGTATGAGTAAAACTGCTTCTTTGTGGATTTGTTCTTTCAGCCTATCAAACATGAGGTCTTGTGCTACTCCCCAGTTGTTATGAATGGTCATTTTGAATAATGGTCACATGTATAGTTCTCACATTTGTGTACACATGCTTACCTTGTTCCATATGCTGACTCATTGCTCTGGACCATTCTATGCATGACTCATATGAACTATAATTAGTAACATGTAAAACCTATATAAACCCCAATAGGACACTAAGGGAACTCAGTTGAGTTCTCTTAGGGTTTCCCTCAGTCAACTTATAATCATCACAATTAGACTCTCACTACTCACTACTCTCTTCTCTCTCCTAGTCCTACACAGACTTAAGCTTTACCTTTGGAGTTACTACTTAGACTCTCAGCATTGTGTCACATGGCCTGAGGTGGTTCTAACAGTAGAACTCAACTCCCCAACATCTGTGCCATAGGCAGTTGTCATGATGCCATAGGCTGAATAAAAGAACCCCACCATATCAGCCATCACCCCTAGCACAGCGGAAACACCAACTTCTCAACCATCCATACAGGAGGAACCACATGTCTTTGGTCCACCTCCAGTACAACTAGTAACACAGCACCAACTAACCCTAAACCCTAACAACCTCTTCAACTCTGACACAGAGTTAATAGGAGAACCACATCAGGATTTTGGCATGAAAAGGCTAATGTTAGATAATGCCTTAAAATATATAAAATATCATCAATATATGAAACTCTTACATATCAAATGACAATGTAATATATAGGACAGTAGACCTGGTGAAATCTAACAGGAACACCAGAATTAGAGTTGTAAGAAGTATTGACTATCTGGGAGGGGAACATACAAAGGTACAATGTGGTGATCACCAATAGTCAGTATCATGGGCTAAGATAATTGACCATAAGAGTAACAGAAATCCACCTACAGTATCAGCACAGATAGTGGAGCTATAGATGACAAATTATATCAAGTTGCAGTCAGAATGTTGCCATATGATCAAGTGGGACTGAAAGGCACAACTTGGCAATATGTGTAAGAAATAGGACATCCTGTCTTTGCAATTAGTATGCCTTTATCTGATCAACAAGTACTGAATGACACAGCTTAGGAAGATGTGTAAGGACTTTTGGCACAGGTCATATAGTATATGAATGATTGATCATGCATAATCAATGTAAAGAACTGTGGACATGGCAAACTTCACCAGACATATCAGAATTAGAAATCTCATGGAATGAAAAGGTCAATGTTACAACCATACGAGTTCAGGATGTTGTTGTATGTACTTTTACTTTTTCCATTTATTCCCTCAGACTCCAATGGACTTCTATTCTTACTTATGACGTAGTTATGACATCACTCATACATCACTTCCTTCTGTTACTGCTAAGCGAACTTAGTATGCTCGGTCAAGAAGTTCCCTGCAATAGGGATGAACTAAGACAACGAGCCCACTCGTCGAGAAGCGCTGTGACTAAGACTAATGCGAGGATTAGAAGCTGAGTGACTAAGATCACTTGAGAGGCGCTCAGGGAACTGATAAGAGTTGATCAGGACTCAGGATCAGATGTGAGCTTGAAACGAATAGATTAAACTTAAGGTACTACTGCTAGTACATGCGGGTTTATATACTATTTGGAGTATGCGTATGTTTGTATATGTATGTTACTATGTTCATTGATTATAGAAGGTGAAGGAACATGATGGAATAGTCATGTGACTGAATGACGTCATATGTAAACGGAAATAGAAGTCCGGTCTTATCCAGAATGTTAACGAACAAAGTAAACAAGTATATTGTGAGAAAAATAAGAACGTATTGTAAAGTCATTACTGTAATATCGTTTAGTTGTAACATTAGCTCTTCGCTAAGTTGAAATGTCCCTATTTCAAACACATATTTTTGTAAAATTTATATCTTATGCATAATTTTTTTATAGCTTAGAACGTACATGAGGGAATTTCGATTCCCATTGAAAATGAGAGGTCCATGTCGTCGGAAATGTTTCGGAGGGGGGCGCATGATTTAGTAAAAATCCCCGTAGGGCTCTCCTGTGATGTTGGCAAAGCCAGCATCATCTAGATCTCCATATCCAGTACGATCGGTGTGGAGTGCGTCTTCTTCAACTGTGACCTCATGCTGGGTCATACGTCAGCGTCTAGGTTGGTATGTCGGCTTTGGTTTCTTTATGGTTGCGATCTTTCTGTTATGTGCTAGTGCATCTTCAGTGGTCATACCCATGGCGCCTTTAGGAATAGGAACGTCTCTAGAGATGTTGTCGATGATAGTTAAGGTGGGAGAAGGGGGTGTGACTAGGGCCTTCTTCTTTCCTTTTCTAGTCTTAACTGGAGTTGGCAGGGGTTGCATGGTAGGCTCTATTGTGGAGGCGACAGCTGCGTCGTGGGCCATGGTCTCGTGAGTGCGAGCGTTACAGATCAGACAGTGCCCTCTGCGGAATCTAGCGGATCGTTGGTAGGGGGTCGTGTACTTTCCTGGTGCGGTGTTGGTTGACAATGGTACAGGCACAGGTGGGAAGGGACTGATGATTGGAGCGACCTTTTGTAATGACCTTCAACCAGCCAATTCCGTAATAACCGTTTGTAAGGCAAGGGTTCTGTATGAATCTCCTTTTGGAACCGGTATAGACTGGGGATCCAATGGAAAAACCGTTTGTGCGTGTACATGTTGTTGTCTGGTGAGCTGCACGATACGTGAGGCATGGAACTGGATATCTTCGGTGATATCAGAAGTGTCTTCCATAAGCTTAACTGCTTGCATGCGATCCGGGGTCTTGTGAGGGGTTGTGGTCCATCCGTAGTGTATAAGAAAAAGCGACCTGTCTAAAACCGGGGGTATAACCTGGACCTTGTTGGTGGTCAAGGCATTAAGTGCCGGTTGGATATACTTCTCTATATCCGAATTTATTAACCTATAAAGAAGATCGACGACGTATTGGTTCATGATCACGTTACATGTCATATCTGTGTGCCATTGGGTAGCTCTGAGATTGGCGATTGCCTCAATGAGGTGGACTGCCGTGAAGTTCCAGTCAGAGGCGGCCATATCTATGAGGGCGACACAGAATTCGTGGTTGATGATGAGGAACCATATTGATGTGATGATGTCGGCCATGCCAGGAGGTACAGTGGCCTTGGCTAGGTCTAAAGTAGTAGTGATGCGAGTCTTGAGACTTTCAAATGAGGAATAGGAGGCGGCGAAGGGAATTGGAATCATGTCCATATGGGTCTCGATTGGTCCAGCGTACGGAGGGAGGTTACCAAGTTCTGTAAAGGGACCAGTAGTTTCGGGACCAGTCGGCCTAGGCGTATCTGGTCGTGGAGGCTGAGATACTGGTTCTGGGATAGGAGAATCGCTCTGTCGGCTAGTGATAGTCCTGCCCTGATAAGTAGCACTAGCTCGTGACGTACTGCAAGATACTTGTGGTAACGGCTCAGAGCGGCTATCTGCTGGGGAGAGAGGATCAGGGGTTCCCTCTCGTTGGGAGCAATCCTCAGTAATAGCGGCGGTGGTGAGGACATAGTTGTTAGGATCCTGTTCTTCATCGTAATCCATGCTTGTGCTCGTTGGGCTGGGGAGAGGAGAGTCTCCAGGTCTAGATCCAGAGGGGTAAGAGGGGCGGATGAAAGCAGGGAGGTAGCGTCCGAATTGTTCATTGCTGAAAGACATGTGAGGTAAGGAATGGAGTTTAGTTGGTGAGTTTCTTTCATCTTTTATATTCGTGGAGGAGGTCTTCCGCATTTGTAAGGTTGTGCTCAGGTTCCCAAGTATTATTAGAACTGTCATATCCGCGCCACTTGATGAGGTACTGATAGTGGCGTCCATGGCGTCGGTGAGCGATTATTGCTTCTATTTCAAATTCTTCTTCTCCATCAATCAAATCAGGAGGTGGCGTTGTTTCATTAGGTCCGTGTGTGACCGTTTCTCTATATGGGGAAAGAAGCAATGCATGAAACACGGGGTGAATCTTCCATTGTGCCAGTAACTTTAATTGATAGGTTACGGAGTTCACGATTTTGCTAATGGGGAACGGGCCTTCTCGTTTTGGCGTAAGTTTCTTTGACTCGTAGGGCAGTCTAAGATTCTTCGTGTCTAGCCATACTTTCTGATTTAGCTTGAAGGGTTTGCTGAAGCGTGTGACGCGTTCTTTTACTCGTTGAGTGGCAATGCCTATTGCTGCTAGAGCTTCTTCACGTGCTTTTTGTATTTCTTTGAAATGTTCGTTCAAGGAGGGTGCAGAAGTTGGGTTTAAAGCTTTTGGTAGTAAGGTCGGTTGTGAACCGTACATTAGGTAGAAGGGGCTATGTTTGGTAGTGTCCTGTATTCTAGCGTTATGCGCGAATTCCGCTAGAGCGAGGTACTGATGCCATTTGTTTGGTTGATAGGTACAGTACATTCGGAGATAGGTTTCAAGCTCGGCATTAAGTTGTTCCGTCTGTCCATCTGTTTGGGGATGAAAGGCGGTGCTGAGGCGATGCTTGATTTGCAATGTGTTCATTAATTCTTTAAATAGTTTTGCTGTAAATTGTGGTCCGCGATCTGAGATAATGGAGTCCGGTAGACCGAATTGTGAGAAAACATTGGTCAAAAGAAGTGTTGCGCAATCGAGTGCTGAAACATTCTCTGTACAAGGTATGAATACTACCCCTTTTGTAAGTCCATGGTCGACCACGACCATAATAGAGGTGAAACCGTTAGAAGGTGGTAAATGAGTGATGAAATCCATAGTAAGGTTTTGAAAAGGGTGCGTAGCGCTTGATAAAATTGGTTGTAAAGGAGTGATGGTAGGATGTGTGTTCGCTTTCATTTGTTGACATAAGGCACAGCCTTCAACAAAGGATTTAGTGAACGTAAACATGCCAGGCCACCAGTATTCCTCTTTGAGTAAATGAAGGGTCTTGAAGAATCCGGGGTGTCCGGTGGCGGGGGTATCATGAATGAGTGACAGGAGGGATCGGCAGAGATCCAGGGTATCAGGTACGAAAATTTTATTTTTGTATAACAAAAGGTCATCCCTTATTATCCAATCGGATAGTGCGGTCCGAAGTGGTGGTGGCTGGGATTTTGCGATACAATCCACTATTGTTAGATATAGTGAATCGGCCAAGGTTGCCTTTCGTAGGTTTTCTTGTAGATCGAGGCTAATAATGTTAATGAAAACCGCATGGGGTAAAACTGTAACGTCCGGGGTTTCCTCTTCTGTCAAGTGATCAGCTCTTCGCGAGAGTGCGTCTGGGACTATAAGCTTTGCGCCGGGTTTATGTGTTAGGGTATAGGTATATTGGGATAGCATGTTCCACCATCATGCTTGCCTTGCGGTTAAGCGTTGAGGGGAACGGTAGTAAGTGAGATTTTTGTGGTCACAAAAGATTGTGATTGGGTGCTTGGCACCTAGAAGGAGATGTCGCCATTCTTTTAGTGCAAAGATGATAGCATAGAATTCTCTATCGTAGATTTGCCAATTACGCTCAGTTGGGGTAAGTGAGTGTGAGATGAATCCACAGGGGTGTAGGATTCCATTTGAGTCGTGTTGGGATAAAACAGCGCCAACGGCGAACTTGCTGGCATCTGTTTCGAGGGTGAATGGTTTATTTTCGTCTGGTAGGATTAGAACGGGGGCAGTGCTGAACTTTATCTTTAGCTGTTCAAATGCTTCCGTGCATTCCGGGGTCCACTCAAATGTTTTGCCTTTCCTAGTGAGGTCATTTAGTGCTTTGGCGATTTGGGAAAATCCGTTGATGAATTTTCTATAGAAATTTCCAAATCCTAGGAATGATCGGACCTGTTTAACTGTTGTTGGAGGGGGCCAGTCTCGTATTCCAGCTAACTTGATCGGGTCCATGCTGATTTTGTCCGGTTGGAGAATCATGCTGAGAAACTCCACTCGCTGGGTAGCGAAGATACATTTCTCAAGTTTTAGGAATAGATCTTTTTCCTTTAGTACTTTGAGGACTAATTTTGTTCGTTGCTCGAGCTGTTCCTTTGTATTTGCGCAGATAAGGATATCATCCATATAGATGATGAGCCATCCTTGATAAATCAAATCCTGGAAGTAGTCGTCCATCATAGCCTGAAATGTGGCAGGAGAATTACAGAGTCCAAAGAACATTACTGTTGGCTCGAAAAGTCCGCGATTTGTGACAAATGCCGCTTTCCATTCATCGCCTTTCTTTATTCGGACATTATTGTAACCCCATCGTAGATCTAGTTTTGTGAACCATTTCGCTCCTTTGACCTTATTGAGTAGATCCGAAACTAAAGGTAGAGGATAAGCGTTTGGTTTGGTCCATTCGTTTAGATAACGATAGTCTTGGCAGGGTCGTAATTGATTTGTGTCCTTTTTAGGTACAAAGAAGAAAGGGGAGGCTTGCGGTGATTTAGATTGTCTAATGTAGCCTTTTTCGAGTTGTTCTTTGATCCAAATATCTAACGAGTTTTGTTCCAATGGAGATAGATTATAGATTTTCCCTCTCTTGGGGATAAATCCTTCTTTCATTTCGATGGCATGGTCCCAAGGTCTAGACTCAGGGTACCATTCAGAAGCCTTCTTTTCGAACACTGCTTTCCATTCAGTGTACTCCGGAGGTATGACAACGTCACCGGTGTATTGTGTTTTCGCGTCAGGACTCACACTTCGGTCCTGTTTCTCAGTGTAGCCAGACTTAGAGCCATACTTATGTGTGAACTGCTGTGCAGGAGAAAATCTGAAAAGATCCTGGGTCACATATGAATCAGGGTCGTCC
>QFEO01011183.1:0-16516 GCA_003316615.1 Amanita pseudoporphyria | reverse complement strand
CTGTATTTTTATGGATTTTGACCGTGGCTCTCTCAATTTACGAACTCTACCTGAATGTCCTGCTCCTGGGAACAAGTACGACCAACCCAGATGCTTTCGATAGGCTGGCGGTACGCCAGTCAAAAATTCAGGATGGGTTTCTCACGTGCATCATTGTGATCAATATTTATGCAACCGGTATGTATACTGCCCTTTTTTTGCGCGAATTGGATTCAAATATACGTGGCTTTCCGGAAGCTGCCATTGTCTATCGAATTGTGGATGTCACAAAGAGCATCAATCGCTCTGGCCACCTCAATCGAGTGTGGCACATTATCGCAGAATCGGGAGCTCTATACACCCTTGTGACTATCGTAAACCTCATTGCATGGTGTCTTCTTGGAACACATCCTTCTGATGAACGTTATATTATCTTCCAAGCAATAATGGACCCTATCGTATGTCTTTTTACTATTGTGTTATATGCGTCTGACATTAAGCTGCTTTTAGAATTTCGGTACAGCTGGCATCGCATTCAACCTTATTTTGATCCGTGTTGGTCAAGAACGTCAACAAAGGAGTCAAGACAAGTCGTCTGATTCGGGCTTCGTCGCCAACGGAATGGGTCAGCCACTCTCAACAATACAATTCCGCAGCGCAGAAGCGACAGATTCTACGTCTCCTCAGAATCCTTCTATCTCTCATTCCAATACGAATTACCAGCACGTTTAAAGAGACGATAAGCAACGTCCATTTCAAACGGTTGTACAATGTTAGGTGTGTTGGAGAATGTCGGCCATGGGTCAAACTTCTTTATTTAACAAGCCGCGTATAATCATTGGGTTCACCAGTCGAATATCATAACAGCGTACTCTTGCTTTATGTATTTCTGACAAGACATACTTGCCTCCCTGACGACTGTTATTAGAAAGCGGCGCTTTTGTCATGAAACATGTAACTAACCTCTCCTGGGCTGATAAAATCACTTGATCGAGTTCTGGTATGCCTTCTCTCCCATACGTACCCTTTCTTATGTCTTCCATAATGAGAGTGTAAGCACCACTTTCGGAATCTTCGAAAAGGCCACAAGTCATACCTATGCATGTAACACCGTATTTAGCAATAGAACCACATACTATATGCCCGTGATGCAAGCGTTCGTGTTGTTCTGGGAATACAGCAATCTTTACGATAACGTCGCATTAACGAATGGTACTATCATCGAACCTGACTCTGATCATGACACGGTGAATGATCCCAGTAGCGCCAGCTGCGTGTCCCGGCATTTCTGCAGTGCTCATGACAACGACTTTCCTGCTGGAATAATAGCATACCTGTTCCGTATCAGTGGCATTGGTGTGGGGGAGCTGAGGGCATCAAACTGGAGATGCAATACCACGAAATTGCGATTGTCGCTTTCACGAAGCACAATCTATGTACAGATCAAAACAATCGTGGAGCAATATTCTGGCAGGTTCTTACTTCCATATTTTTGTCATGCGCTTCTGTGGTTCTTGTTGCTTGGATTGTAGATCTGGTAGGCTTGCCACGCTTACTGTGATGTGGATCGTTTCATTGCTTCCTAGAGGCCTTCGAGTTCCAAACACTAACGAACATCTGCAAGGTCACAATATCTGGCTTGCGCTATGGCATACACCGATATGCCCGTATATACCACAGTTGAAAACAGCAAAAGTGGTATCATCTTGAACCCGGCGTATAAAATTCAATATTCGTGACCAAAATCCAGGCGTAAAAAGGCTTACATGTTGTATGTATTTCCTAAATTTCTTTAGCGATTTTATCGCAATATCTTCCATGGTTCTTGCTTTCTTTTTTTTACTGCTTTGGCCTTGTTTCGCTTGTGTTAATATATTGTCCTCCTTCATTCCTTGCAGGCGAGCTGTGGTTGAAAGAGGGAGCGCTTAAAGTCCCGGGTCGCTGTCAGGAGAAACTGGTTGAATCTGGTTCGCAAGGGAATAGCAGAACATGGTGGATTAAAGCGGCCACCCATTAGCTACATTATAGATATAAAACTGGTAGGCGATTAATTTGGGAGATCACTTCGACACTCCGCCCACGTGCAAGCTCGTCCATAGCTGCCATAGCCAGCGCCGGGGCCATAATTTCGCCACTTTCAATGTCTCAATAACGTATCCATCGGCCAGTAAGCAATTATCTTCTTCTACCTTGCACATTGAGTCGATCTGAAAAAGAGAATAGAGTTTTTAAATGAGGGCGCAAACGCAAGCACAGACTCGACCTTGGCACATTACTCGAGCAAGATATCTGCATATAACGCTATGTCTAATGCATTGGACATGCATGGACGATCGTGGTACGACTTTGTCTCGAAATCGCAGCGCTACTTTCCACCAGTTGAGATTAGTGGAAGCATTGCACTTGCAGATTTTATTTTCTGGAACTCGTCACTCGCATTGTTTCCGAGGCGGCTAGAAAGGGATGGGACATTGTAGAATGAGACGTGAATCGGAGCGAAAGCGGAAATCACGTTGTCACATTGCGGGAAATACTCGAAGTGAGCCATACACCTCATCACACAGCCGTCGATAGGCGTTGTCCGTGGACATTGAAGCTTCATGCTTCATGTTCTAATATTATTCTTTGAACAAAGGCGAATAACAATGCTTGATGTTCACATCATCCATCTAATCTACATGGGGATGGCCACTTTGTTTCATTTCTGGCACACTTTCGTGGATTTGATTAGAATAAGCAATGCCTTGGACTGATGGAGATAACACCATCTGCCTCCTGCCAATTAACAGCGTGTGTTAAATTTGGTTGGTCTCAATATATCATTGTGCAGTCAACCGAGCGGCACGCCCAGCCTAGGGCCCAATCAAATCCTGTACATACTTATCTCAGGCTAAGCACCTCCTGAAACTTGAACCACCGATATATAAGAAGCATGCCACTTTATTTTAAATCAACCTCATAACACTTAGACCCGAGGACGACGTTGTCGACCCATGCTAAACCCCGACTTCATTGTCTATCCGTTAGTACAGGCACTGATATATGGAATCTACATCATCACCTTTGTCCATTGTCTACGATGGCTCGTATACGACGATGAAGGCCGGAGTCGACGAGCAAACATGACCATGTTGGTAGTTTCCATCGTGGTTTTCCTCCTTCAAACTGTGGGACTGGTGACTTCTTTTAAGACAATCACGCCAGAGCTAAATTACGATATTAATGGTTTCGGCCTTGCTAACACGATAAACGTATGTTTTAATTGTCATCAAGGAACACCACCCGCACTCATGTGGTAATTTCTTAGGGTGTAGTGGAGGCCACGACATTTCAAGTCGTTGATGTCATACTAGTATGTTTAAGCTTTCCTTTTCTTTGAAACTCCATCAGAAATGAGAGTACTGAGTGTCTTGTGTTTTTCATCGCAGATATATCGATGCTGGGCCATCAACGATCGTGGGTGGAAAGTTATATGTCTACCTGTATTTTTCTGGATTTCGAGCGTGGCCCTCTCAAGTTACGAAACCTACCTGAGTGTCCTGCTCCTGGGAACAAGTGTGACCAACCTAGCTATTTTAGACGGATTGGAGATACGGGCGGTACACATTCACGATGGGTTTCTTGCGTGCACTATTGTGGTCAATATTTACGCAACCGGTATGTATACTACGACTTCTTTCGCGAATTGGATTCAAATTTATGTTGCTTTTCAAAAGCTGCTATTGTCTATCGAATCGTGCATGTTGCGAAGAAGAGCATCAATCGCTCTGGCCACCTCAATCGAGTGTGGCGCATTGTCGCGGAATCTGGTGCTCTATACACCCTTATGACTATCATAAACCTTATTGCTTGGGTTCTTCTAGGAAAAGATAATTTTAATGAGCGTTATAACATCTTTCAATCAATAATAGATCCTATCGTATGTGTTTTTATTATTGTATTATATGTGTGTCTGGCGTTAAGCTACTTCTAGAATTTCGGTATGGCCGGCATCTCATTCAACCTTATTTTGATTCGTGTTGGTCAAGAACGTCAACTAAGAAAAAGGAATCAAGACAAGCCGTCTGATTCAGGATCCGCCCCCAATGAGATAGGTCAAATGGACTCAGAAACACAATTCAGCAGCGCAGAAGCAACGTTCACTTCTATCTCTCATTTCGATACGGATTACCAGCACGTTTAGAGGGATGATAAGCACCATCCATTTCAAACAGTTATACAATGATTGGGGTTGTAGAGAATGTCAGGCATAGGCCACATTCTGTACTTGTAACTTCTTTACCTAACAAGCCGCGTTTGTTATATGCGAAATTAGCTTCATCTTTAGCAAAATCATTTACGAAACGTTCTTACAGAGAAGAGAACAGACACTACTTGAAATTCGGGAGTGACAGAGGCACATGATGTCGGAGTCACCACAAGAATCAGAACTCTTTCTTTGAACGAACATCGTATAAGAGCACAGCATTAGTATGGTTGAATCCACAAGGACCATAACGCTCATAGGGCGCGGCCATGACTTTGTCTTCTAATATCAACAACACACATTTGATGTCTTTTACATCGCGCAGGCTGACAGAATCAAGCATGTGCTCTCAAGTTGCATTACGGTTCGCAGTGATGTGTACACAAGCTCACGCTGGACTCTGTGATTGATGATTAATTCGCTATGTATTTTTGTAGGAACATATCTATTCTCCCTTGCCGTATTTACTCTGTTCAAAGCCTTCTGAGTTGTGAAAAAGAGAATCGTGATATATTAGTAGTGCTAACCTTATACTCGCGAGGCGATCTGTCAATTCAACACCGGTGTGGATAATCTTACGACGTCTTCGCTTTTAAGTAATTAAAACATTCGTGTTAAGAACTCAGTTCTCGTCGCGAAAGAAATTGGAGATCCTGACGTAACTGCTGGCTGTATCGGATGCGACTGATCCGTGGCTCAGATCTTCCTAAACTCGTATTCCCTCTGAACTTGGCTGTGTCAAGGACACTGTTTGCTTCCTGAACGACAGATATCTTTGAACGGAAGGAATCGTCCCTTGTGAGAAATGGAAAGTCGCACGTACTGAAATACCGCCCGCCCGCGGAGAGGGTGTAATACGTATTACAGAATTCCTATGGCAACATGCAAAGCAAGATTTCATTTGGGGAGGCGGAGGGATGAAAAGATGCCAGTCACTGACTTGCGTAATAGCTCCAAGTTATGCCAATCATCGACATGCCCCCCTTTTCTCTTTTTTTTGCATAGTTCCTAACAGTCTACAGCGTGAGATAATGTGGGTACGTGGAAAAACGACCACTGATCCACGGATTGTCCGAGCGCAGCCGGAGAAAATGAGGGTAGGTAAATGGTAGCTACCCATGTAAACAGATCCCTCCGGCGCCCATTGAGAGCCCTGACACTGTGAGAGGATAGGGTACCACAAAGTTCCACCACGCGACTAACAGGCCTTCGCTTGCAAGCGGTCTGCACGGTGCCTTCGGACCTTCTCAAGATTGAGCAGGGCCACCTGCTAGGGGTTGAAGCGGGCCCTAAAGAAAGGGCAGGTGTCGTCAATGGCAAAGTGTTAATCGCGGGCGGCTGATACAGAGGAGGTCAAAGGAAGGGCCCACAGCTACAGCAGCTCTATGGGTTACGAGAGGGTGGTTACCAGCGCACCCCTCACACCAAGATTGGCGGAAGGATCGCTTATGGGACGAGTTGCCAGGCAGGTGTGGGTGGCAGCGCGGTGGAGGATCAAGGTGAGGGAGATCGGAGAAGAAAACATCAGTATTCAAGAGACGCTTGAAAACGGACGAGGTGCGGCCACCAAGGATTTCGCAGAGGACGGTGGCAGAGACGCCGATGTCCTTACCTTGTGGGATGACAAAGTAGGGTGGTTGCACAAAGATGACAGCGGCCCACTTGGGATTGACGACGACGGCAGTAACCCCTCGCCTGAGGGGGTGTGCGTGGGGACATGAATGAATATGAACTCGAGGCAGGAGGTGGCGGGGCGCGAGGCCACCGAATCAACGGATTCAAGGACATGTTGAAGGCGGCCAACGGTCAGCAGAGGAAGCAGGGCGAGAGAAGTGCATTTCAAGGTCTCGCCGGAGAGTCCATGTTGCAAAGATGGTCTCGTTGGAAGGCAGGACGTCCATGAACAGGGTTTGGGAGGGGATCAGGGACCGCAGCGGCAGCTCCGGGTCGAATGGTTGCCTGTTCATCTTCGTACCATGCGGGCACTACACACATGAACCACTTTGGCCATCAACATGCCCTTCTCAGCAACCTTTAAAGCCATCTATACAAAACGAAACATGTGTCAAGGTGCCCGTCGCAAAACACATTTGGTAGACTGAGTAAAAGGCGAACAATGGCTTCGTTGAGTATTTCTGGAGGGTTATACTCGCAAAGCGAGTCAGGCACAATACATAAGCGTCGTCGGTGGTCGAAAGTACGCACAGACTAGTCCTCGAGCGTTGGCCGCTGTTCAGTAACTTCTATGTGGGTTCTCAGGGCTGTGCCATCATGTGCGCTAAAGCAATAGCGATTAGTGATCAACGTAATAAGCATCGCATTCTCAAATCACCGCCATCATGATATTGTCTTCAGAACGATTGCGTGCCTGCCGTGCGAAGTAGCGACCCACATCACTCAAGTTAATATAATGCGGCGGGCACGCACCCTTCGACATCCATGCTACGAACTTACGAAAAAAATCCCAGAGAAAAATAACGGTCGGAAAAATATTTCAACGAAGACTCTTGTCAATACAAGTAGCTGGTAAGCGCTTAATCGCATCTATTTAGATTTCGTTGGTCTCAATATACCACCGTGGAACCAACCCAGCGGCACGCCAAGGCTGGGTTTGTTGATCAAATCCTGCACGTACTTATATAGGTAGTGTCCTTACTTCCTCAAAAAGGAGCAGTTCGGTGTATAAAAAGCATGCAACTTTACTTGAAAATTAACTTCACAATACCACTGCCCGAGAACAATAACGCTTACCATGCTACGACCTTCGTTCATTGTCTACTCGTTGGTACAGGCACTGATATATGGAATTTACATCATCACCTTCGTCCATTGTCTGCGACGACACTTATGCGACGATGAAGGCTGGAATCGACGAGTGAAGGGATCATGACCATGTTGATTGTTTCCATCGTGGTTTTCTCCTTCCTTTAAACTGTGGGACTGGCGACTTGTTTTAAGACGACCTTGGCGATGCTAAATTCAGATCATAAGAGTTTCTTTCTTGTTAATGGGATAAATGTATGTTTTCGTCGTCATCAAGGAACACCACCCGTACTCATATGATAATTTCTTAGGGTGCAGTGGAGGAAACGACGTTTCAAATCGTAGATGCTGTACTAGTATGTTCAAGCCTGCCTTTTCTTTGAAACAGAAATGAGAGTGTTAAGTTCGGTGTATTTTCCATTGCAGATTTACCGATGCTGAATTGTCTACGATCATGGGTGGAAAGCTATATGTCTACCTGTATTTTTATGGATTTCAAATATGGCCCTTTCAAGTTACAAAGTCTACCTGAGTGTCCTGGAGGGAGCAAACACGACCAACCAAGAGGCTTTGAACAGGTTGATGTTACGCCGGTCACGAAATCATGATGGATTTCTCGCGCGCACAATCGTGATCAATATTTACGCAATCAGTATGTATGCTGTGCTTTTTTTCGCGAATTTGATTCAAATGTGTGTTTCCGAAAGCTGCCATCGTCTATCGAATTGTGGGGTCCTTGCGGGGTTCACGTTCACTGCTGACGAAGAAGTCACTCCGCCGTAATCGAGGTCGTCAGGGTCTCATCGGAGCCGTTTAAAACAGACTGCTTAATTCTCACTGTTTATGGTAGCTGACAAGCGGATTCCCCTGAAAGCTGACAAGAGGTCGTCGTCAAGCCGCCACGACATATATATTCCGAGAACACATAATGCGTCGAAGCCCGCAATCGTTAGAGAGTTCGTTCTGACGCTTCCTCGTCACCCGTCGTCATTGCGTCATCGTCTGTATTGATGAGTGCGCACGCGCATCCAGTGCGTCTCGGGCGCCCACAGCCTTTGACGAGTACATCTTCAGTGTACTCGCAGGTTTCTACTTATCGGTACGTGCCCTCTTGATCTTACGGGTTCATTGTTCTCAAATGACGCGAATATCATTATAAAGCTCGTTGAAATTGAGACTGCAGATATATAGCCCTTCGGTCAAAGTACAGCAGTCGCAACAGTTCAACCGCATCAGTAGAGGTCTTGTACCTGTGTTTGGCGAGGATGACAAGATTGAAGGCGAGGTCACTCTCGATCCGTCGTGTCGTCATTCGGGCAGCGTGTCTATAATTGTGAGCTCTAATCCTCACTTTCCGTCGTATTAAATTTGATGTCTTTCAGGTCGAGGGTGCTTTGGATTATCGCGTAGGAAAGGAAATGCCGGCGACCAGGAATGTTCCTGGAAGAGAGGCACGAAAGCACGTGTTCTGGTCGTCCTCGACGATCATTACAGTGTCTCCTTCGACGTCTGCGAGACCAGGTCTGGCATTTCGCGACGCCTTCGTGAAGTGGCGGCCGAGTTTCATGAACCTTGACGAGACGGCTCCGTTAACTGAGAGATCTCTTTTTCAATCCTCCTCCCATGCAGTCCCAGACCTGGAGAAGGGTTGCCTCCGTCTTTGGTTCCGGGCCCTAAAAATGGCTCTTCCGGTCCCGATGAATTTGAAATAAGCTACAAGGTTATAGCCACCTGGCAACCCGTTGACATGTTTTTTTGATAACATATCCAGGTGTGTTCAAAGAAGAAAAACTAGTCCTACTTCGTTAACGTTCCTGTTTTTTTTTTTTACAGACTTGAGATGCCTATTCATTTGCAGTCCGACGACGAATTTCAATCACACGAATTTACTAATACGGAGAAAGATTCATGGTTGGAGTTACCATTGAGATCTGACCACCCTGTGCCTTTTTGGTGTGCTGTATGGAGCCAGATTCACCCCTACAATCAAGTTTATGACATTATTTTCTCAGGTTACCGTGCCAACCTGTCACTTTCAAGCGGGGATCATCGGTACCCTACTTTGTGGTATTCGCGACGAGGTCTAGGTTAATGGCCTTGGCGAGAGAGATTGCAGCGGATGCGACCGTTTCTGTGTCATTGCTTCGTAAGCTTACAGTGACGAAACAAGTTCTTTCGCCGCCGGAGACACCTATCAGCGCGAGCGACGTTACAAAAAGTAGGCTCCTTAAGCGCGTTAACAACCAACGGCTACTTTCAAGGTCTTCGTCAACGTCGTCAGAGGACTATGGGCAAAATTTCTTCGGCAGGGGTAGTCCTCTCCCACGTCTGCCAACTCAGGTTGTATTTAACGACGCCAGAACGCTTATAAACGATGTCTGCATTGGTTTTCCCAAGCGTCCACATCCCTCTCGAGACCCTCGTAAACGACCAACTCAAAAGGAGATGGAGGCTTTACCAGATGGACCTTTCCATTCCAAGATAAAGCTTAAAGGTGACTTACTGCCCTCTACCAATGTAGAAGGCCTGAGCGTCAAGGTTCGTTTGGATTACATGTGCATTGGACGGTAAAATACTGACATCAGAATTGCAGTATTACCTGGATGTTTCTGTTCTGTTCGGACAGGACGATTTACACGCCCAAATACCGATCAATGTCTATGATCATCATCATTTGAGGGCCATGTTCCGCCCTGAGAGCTGGTTCTCTATGGACATCTCCTTTGGTATTCGTTGGTTGTCATAGCATCAAGTGCGTATATTTATCGGATTAATCATTGATATATGGACCGTAGAATTAAACAGCAGGCTGGAGTACCATGCTGTAATTTTTATACTTTGTCCAGTCATGCACGCACCAGTTTCGTTTTCCCAATCTTCGCATTTTTTTGTGCAGGTATATGCATATATTCGTTGTTACATTAAAGATAGGTTTTTAGCAGTACCTAGTGAAAAATGCCAAATAAGGTTATTGTGTTTGGCGTTGCAGCGCGTGAAGTCACCATGTCCGAACGTCCAACATCATGCATTAACATGGCAGGCAATGCAAGATGGCAATGTCTTTTATAGGAAACACCAGCTGTACTCAATACCCGGAAAGCTTCCAAATCTTGGTGACTACATTATTGCTGGCTGTCGGTATGGCGGTTCAACGTTCAATAGGTATCACGATTTCTTTCTCGTTTCCAAGGGCTCTTAATCACGTTTCCGTAACGCTTATGCGCGACAGCACGAAGCTGATAGCCTTAGGAAAGGCACCCGTGTCTACCATGAACTCCCAGATTCAAGTGGTATCTTCCGCTGGTGAAGGGATCTTGTCGTTCAGTGTGGATAATTTGGCCGTCCTAAAATCATATTTTGACTGACGTGCTGATAATAGTGGGATCAAGGGAAGATTATTCGGTTCGGATGGACGTATGACGAACGGCTTGTCTTGTTGAACGAGGAAGGCATCTACCGGTTGTACGACTTGCAGGGGGAGTATCAACAATTCTCGTTAGGAAGTGAGGCGACAGAAATGGGCATTATTAACGCACGGATACATGAGAATGGACTTGTCGCGCTGACGGGGGGGCTAACCTTGTTAGAGGTGAAGGGATGGCAGGGTGCGCGTTCCCTGTCGTTGGCGAACCCAGGTGCGTGTTGTTGACCCATTACACGCGAAATAAGCAGCCTCAAACATCGTTATAGGATTGTCCCGGCCTCATTCATGGGCTATCATTCCTCCGGACTCGACTATATCCAGACATGCGAGGTCTTGTTGTCTGTCGAGTCCACTATTTATTCTGTGGATAGTCTGGAGAGTGTTGATCAACGTCTGGCTCGTGTACCCTTCACTCATGTTTCACCGTCTCCCAATGGGAAATCACTTGCTCTTCTGGACTTCTCTGGGTCGTGTCAACGGATTTCCAACGAAGTATGGCAGAGTTTGATACAAAGAGTGTTCCTGAGGATGAAGGATCCGTGCGGCAAGTAGAATGGTGTGGAAACGATGCGATCATTGTAACTTGGGACAATGCAGTGTCTCTGATCGGTCCTTTTGGCGATAGACTAAAGTACGTCAACTTTACTAGCTATTATGGTTACTGATGGCCAACTATATGCGCTTAAAAGATATTATTATTCTGGCAACACTTTCGCGGTCACCGACCCTGACGGGGTTAGGATAATTGGACCAGATACATGTGATTTTATTCAGAAAGTTCCTAGTAAGTCGTTTATATTCGTGTGCTGACAGAGCTAACTTTTATCGTCAGCATCGACTTCCGACCAGGATCTACATCACCTTCCGCCATACTATATGATGCTTGGGAAAGCTTCAGTAATAGGTCTCCGAGAGCGGACGATAGCATACGAAGCATTCGACCTGATCTTGCTAAAGCGGTAGACGATTGCATTGGTGCTGCTGGGCAAGAATGGGAACCGCATTGGCAGCGACAGCTCCTAAGCGTAGGTGTCGCAGTGTAATAAGTTGTGCTTCGTGTATTCAACGTTTCATTCAAGGCAGCCAAGTTTGGCCGGGACTACTTAGATTTATTCAACCCTACCGACTTCGTCAATATGGGACAAACTCTGAAGGTGTTAAATGCTGTCCGTTTCTACGAGATTGGTCTGCCATTAACTTTTGCCCAGTATGTACACTAACGATTCCCTGTCCTCGAATCTCGTGACGACGAGCTACAGGTACATCTATGCGTCCCCATCGCACCTTATTGCGAGGTTAACATCAAGAAATCTTCACCTACTGGCTCTACGCATCTCGAATTACCTATCAATGAAGCCCGATGTGGTCCTAAAGCACTGGGCAACTGCGAAAATTCTCAAATCCAAGCCTACCACAGCTGGTGCTGGCCAAGATGTAGAACTCGGGAATGACGAAGAGATCTGCAAGGCGATAGTGGAAAAATTCCAGCAGTTGGGTGGTGTGGATGTTAGTTATGCCGAGATCGCGAAACGAGCATGGGAAGCCGGCAGGACAGGCTTGGCAACGAAGGTGCCAAAGCTTTTGTGTGCCCTATTCTACAAAACTCTCATCAGAAAACCAGTTACTAGATCATGAGTCAAGGGCGTCAGATCAGGTCCCTCTGTTACTGTCCATGAAAGAAGACCGTTTGGCGTTGCTGAAAGCAGTTGATAGTGGTGATACTAATCTAGGTTTGTCCCAGTACTACGTTGTGAACCATTGCTAACGACCACGTAGTCTATCAAGTCCTTTTGGATCTGCACAAACGGCTCACTCTTGGCGATTTCTTCCGCTTGATCGAAGACGGTGGCCCGAAGCTAACACCTGCGAGCAACCTGCTGCAAGTCTATGCCCGAGAACAGAATAGAGAAATGCTTCGTGACTTCTACTACTCCGATGATCGACGCGTAGAGAGCGCTGTCCTTTCGCTGGAGGAAGCCTCGAGGATGGCGGTACGTGGTTTGGTGCGTTTACGATAACAAGGTTTGGATGACAGTATATAGGATCCGTCAGCAAAGATTACAGCTGTCAAGGCAGCTCAGAAATTCTTCTCAGAGGACAAGGACCGCGTATTTGAAGTCAAGGTAAAACAGTCACTGACATCCCAATCTCAACCATTCAATGAGCTTTTTGTAGATGATGGATGAAAGTGTCCGCCTATTAACGCTGCAAGAACAACTGGAGAAAGAAGCGGACGGAAAATTTTCCTTCTTTGGCATGAGCGTTAGTGACATGATCAAGACGTGTTTGGTGAACGGCATGTCAAAACGAGCAGATAAGTTCAAAGCGGATTTTAAAGTGCCGGATAAACGGTTAGCATCACCGTTAGAATTTCAGGTCGTCTGACCATGTGTTTCAGATTTTGGTTTCTCAAAGTGCATTCCCTAACCGAGATCCGAGATTTTGAGGGGCTTGAGGCGTTCGCCAAGTCAAAAAGAAGTCCAATAGGATATGAGCCATTTGTTCGCTATTTGGTGTCAAAAGGACACTCCAAAGAGGCTGTACAATACGCCGCTCGTTGCGATTCGCCGAAACGTGTGGACCTTTATGTGGAATGTGGAGAATGGAGGATGGCAGGCAAAGAATGCAAAGAGCGGGGCGATAAGGCGAAGCTAGAGTAAGTCCTATATGGCTATGTAATTGTCGGAAAGGAGCCAATATGATATCGTCACAGGCAACTACGCAAAAAATGCCCAAATTCTCTGATAGCTCGGGAATTGGATCAAATTGCTTCCACGTTCAAGTAAGCTGTAGATCTTATCTGGCTTATTATCAAACATTTGTTGTCTTCCGATTACCTTTTCCATTGACAAAGGAACTTGTAAGGTTCTTCCGCATAGGCAACAACGTGATTTCAGGAGCCGAGAGCCGGGAGCCCCTGTGTTGCGAAGAAAAAGCATCAATCGCTCTGGCCGCGTGTGGCGCAATTTCGCAGAATCCGGGGCTCTATACACCCTTATGACCGTCATAAACCTTATTGCATGGGCTATTCGGGGAGAACGTCCTTGTAATGAGTACTATCATATCTTTCAAATAACAATGAACCCTATAGTATGTGTATTGTATGTGTGTTAAGCTGCTGCTAGAATTTCAGCGCAGCCAGTGGCATCGCATTCAGCCTTATTTTGATTCGTGTTGGTCAAGAGCGTCAACAAAGAAGGAATCAAGACGAGTCGTCTGATTCGGAGTTCGCCGCAAGCGAAACTGCCATCGATCCATCAGCAATACAATTCCGCAGCGCAGAAGCGACAGATTCTACGTCTCCTCAGAATCATTTTTCTTTCCAATACAGATTACCGGCACGTTTAGAGAGACGATAAGCACATCCATTTCAAACGGTTGTACAATTTCTCGAAATCGCAGTGCTGCTTTCCCCCAGTTGAGGTTAGTGGAAACATCGTACTTGCAGCTTTTATTTTCTCAAGCCCATCACTCACATTGTTTAGCTAGAATGGGATGGGAGGAACTCAACTCATTGTAGAGTGAGACGTGAATCGAGGTGCTCGTCGTAAGACAGATTTGGAAGATGGAGCGAAAGCAGAAAATTAGGTTGTCACACTATAACAGGGTTATACTCGAAGAGTAAGTCAAGCTCATCATGTAGCCGTCAATAAGTGTCGTCTGTGGACGTTGGACATTGATATTGGATTGAAGAGTTGAAAGTACACGCAGAAATTAATAATTTCCCACAGATGTACTTCTCATCTCATCATAACAATTAGTCAGGATCGTCAATAAGTACTTCCCTAGTGGTTCACCGACACTCAAACTGGTTTCAAAGGCCTTTTAAGTAGAGATAGAATATTATGAACAACTAAGGCAGCCTAACTATGGTGCATCATCAGCACCTCATCGCCATCTGTCTGTGCTTTAGCTCTGCTCGTCCTTTTGGCACCCATAAACCCGCCACCAATCATTATCGCCACTACCATGCATAGCCTTTCTTCCTCGTTTGTGTATTTTCAGATGCCCGTGATCTTTTAGAATCCCATGTCTAGAAGAAAGCGCAGTCTTCCTGATAGATGGGTAGCTCAGATCATGATGCATTGACGATACCCTCCACTCCTGATCGAAATGCTATGCTTACGAAATCCCTTCACAAATATACATCATACAACATGCACACACCCTTTGGCCAATGTCGACTGGACATCCATACTTCGAACCCACAAAGAAAAAGCCAGAGATAATAATGATCAGGGAAAGCAGCTTAACAAAGGCTCTTGTCAATACAAGTAGCTGGTAAGCAGCTTGGCTTCTACCTCAATCAAATCTGTATAATTTTGTTGGTCTCAATATCACCGTGGAATCAACCCAGCGGTACGCCCAGCCTAGCTTTGTTGATGCCCAATCAAACCCTGTGCACACTTATCTAGGCAATGTCCTGATCCCTTGAAAGCGTCTCAAAAAGGATCAGTTCGATATATAAGATGCATGCAATTTACTCAAAAATTAACTTTACAGCACCACTGCCTGAGGGCAACATTGTTGACTCATGCTAACCGCCGATCTCATTGTCTACCCATTAGTACAGGCACTGATATATGGAATCTACATCGTCACCTTCGTCGATTGTCTACGATGGCTCTTATGTGATGATGAAGGCTGGAGTCGACAAGTGAAGGGGAAGATGACCATGTTGATAGTTTCCATCGTGATTTTCCTCCTTCAAACTGTGGGAC
Organism: Amanita pseudoporphyria; assembly: GCA_003316615.1. Taxonomy (NCBI): domain Eukaryota; kingdom Fungi; phylum Basidiomycota; class Agaricomycetes; order Agaricales; family Amanitaceae; genus Amanita; species Amanita pseudoporphyria. Next base: position 1,383 of record QFEO01011183.1, on the reverse strand, counting down.
TGGCAACTTGTTTTAAGACGACCTTGGCACAGCTACATTTAGATCATAAGGGTTTCTTTCTCGCCAACATGATAAATGTACGTTTTCATTGTCACGAAGGAACACCACCCGCACTCATGTGGTAATTTCTTAGGGTGCAGTGGAGACCACGACATTTCAAGTCGTTGATGTCGTACTAGTATGTTTAAGCTGTCCTTTTCTTTGAAACCCCATCAGAAATGAGAGTACTGAGTGTCTTGTATTTTTCATTGCAGATATATCGATGCTGGGCCATCTACGATCGTGGGTGGAAAGTTATATGTCTACCTGTATGTTTCTGGATTTCGAGTGTGGCCCTCTCAAGTTACGAAACCTACCTGAGTGTCCTGCCCCTGGGAACAACTGTGACCAACCTAGCTATTTTCTACTGGTTGCATATACGTGTGATACACATTAACGATGGATTTCTCGCGTGCACTATTGTGATCAATATTTACGCAACTGGTATGTATACTACCACTTTGTTCGCAAATTGGATTCAAATTTATGTCGCTTTTCAAAAGCTGCTATTGTCTATCGAATTGTGCATGTTGCGAAGAGGAGCATCAATCGCTCTGGCCACCTCAATCGAGTGTGGCGCATTGTCGCAGAATCTGGAGCTCTATACACGGTTATGACTATCATAAACCTCATTGCATGGGCTCTTCTGGGAAATGATCTTTTTAATGAGCGTTATAATATCTTCCTGTCAATAATGGATCCTATCGTATGTCTTTTTATTAATGTATTATATGTATGTCTGGCATTAAACTACTTCTAGAATTTCGGTACGGCTGGCATCGCATTCAACCTTATTTTGATCCGTATTGGTCAAGAACGTCAACTAGGAAAAAGGAACCAAGACAAGTCATCTGATTCAGAATTCGCCCCCAACGGGATAGGTCAAATGGCCTCAGAAATACAATTCCGCAGTGCAGAAGCGACAGACTCGATGTCCCCTCAGAATCCCCCTGTCTCTCATTCCGATATGGATTACCAGCCCGTTTAGGGAGACGATAAGCATCGTCCACTGCAAACAGTTGTACAATGTTGGGTGTATTGAAGAATGTCGGGCATAGGCCAAATTCTGTACTTGTAGCCTCTTTATTTAACAAGCCGCATCTATTATATGTGAAATTGGCTTATCTTTAGCAAGATCGTTTACGCAATGTTCTTACAGAGAAGAGAACAGGCACTACTTGAAATTCGGAAGTGACAGAAGGACGTTCGTAAACCAAATGTCATATCTAGCTCTAGTAAAATGATCAAATTCCACAAAGATGGTATGGTGCAAATGACAGCTAGATATAATCCATGAAACGATACCAGATAGCAAGTTGAAACGGTAACCTCCCAATAACCTTC
>QFEO01011179.1:0-32854 GCA_003316615.1 Amanita pseudoporphyria | reverse complement strand
CAAATCAAAGTACACGAGGCCGAAAGCTAAAGTAGAAGCTGCGCGAAACCGACACGCTGTCTCTCACTCGGTCATGGACGAACGGCTCAGCGAGCTTTTTGCTTCTATGCTTTCCTCTAACCCCGAAATGATGGAGGAGGCGCAACGATCCTACGATCGAGACATGGCGGTGAAAAATCGAAATCTCCGTGCTCTACCACCCGACCCAGCCACCACGACTATGGGCAGACTCAAGGTGCCTCCACTCGACTCGTCTGCGTCCAATGATGATCGCTTGGAGGCGATGCTGGAGTCAATTTCCGATCTAAAGCCCAAGTACCCACCCCCGAAATCTTTACGCTGTGCCAACGTCGAGGTCTATGAATACAGAGCATGCATGAACCCAGGCACCAAGACGTGCGGCGCATGCAAGCTCGTTTCGTATTGCTCTCAGGTAATAAAGCTCAATCTATCATTCCATCTTATTAATTCTCGTAGGAATGCCAGAAAACACACTGGCGTCAGCATAAACAAGGTAAGCGTCATTGATGGGTCAACACCCAAGTAATAGACAATGCCATTTTCCAGATTGCAAGAACCCTATGATTTCTAAAGATTGGAAGCCGGCATGGGTAGCTGAGGGACGGACCCCCTCCTTTGTCACCGATTCACCCGGGGGCTTCGGCGAGGAGTTTCAACGAACGCGTGAGGAGGAATTATCAGTTGGCATCGCACTGTATGGCTATTTTCGTTTACTTTATTTACCTCTTTGATTCTAACGTATTTCTTTGCATCCTCGCAGCTGGGGAAATATACCTGCCATGGACGTGATAAACCTCTCAAAGAACGAAAAGGATTCCACGAGAGACTTCTCGCTAGCTTTCGTTGGTATGTACCATTTTCAAACTCGGATCCGCTATTGATGACGCCTCTACTAGCTTCTGGTGACCTCCGCCACATTCTCTCGACAATAAATGCTCTTCCAGAAGACTACTCGGGAAATTTGACGATCTTGATCAATGACGGCACTCTACCCATCGTCTGTCGCAATATTATCCTCCTCAGTATATTGGGATTAACCTCCGATGAACTGATGGCTGCCGACATCGCACTTCATTTTTGGTACTCGGCTTTCATACCCCATGAATATAGTTTTAGGTTTTCGGCTATCCTCACCAGATTCTTACAGCACTATGTGGAGGGTGCAGGCACGTTTCCTCTAGGCCCATCCTCTTCTTTGTTTTGTATTCTCCCAGACAAAGCGAAGGATGAGTTCAAACATTATTTATCGTCATCAGGGTCATTAAGTGATGTGCAGGACGAATATGATCGCGTCAGGAATGCCCCATCTCGTCAGGATTACAGAGATAGAATGTATGCAAAGTTACGGCCATCTCATCGTGTTGCATTTCAAGAATTTCGTCGTTTCGGAATCATCCTCCCTTTCGGCGCTGTCAACACTCATTTTAATACTGCGAACCTTTCACTTTTCTCCCAGGACATCAAATGGCGACAGACAGATCACGCAGATCCACTCAAAGGCTGGGAGTATGTTGGCTATTCCTTCGGAGACTCTCTACTAATCGTTTCATAGCATTGAGGCAGTCCTCAAGGCCGGAAAGGAGCGCGGAGCTCAGGCGGAGGACATCTACGGATGTCTCTACTTCTTCCTCTCACAGCAGTTACGCATGTTTGCTCAACGCGTTCGCAAATTCAAGATCAATTTTAAAATCTTCTGCTTTGAAGCTGGAGCCCTTTCACGGTCTCTACGAGAAGACCTGTTTTCCAAGTGCGACCTCCCAGCCTCAATTCGATTCGATCGTATTGAGGTATCTAACATCTTGGACACTAACTATGTTGGTACACAAGCCGTTCTGAGAAGCTGGGCACCATTGCTATCGGAAAGCGGTACTGCCGCAATTGTTGGCTACTACATGAATTGGCCGGCGGTTCAAGAGAATGGACGTGTCATGGGGGCAGGCGAAAGTGTTATCAAGAAGCACATTGGTCTTTTGGCAGAAAAACAGAAGGTGAGATGATATCCGGATATAATGACAGTACAATAAAGTGCATTCAAAGTCGAACTTCAAGGACATAAAAGACTACAGTAGGCTCATTTGACCTTTGTGGACAATGACGAGACTCTCACCCTGACGCTCTAGATAGTATAATGACAAGCATTTTTCTCATGTCTGTTGAAATAAATGCATTGTACGACAATTCGAAGCCATTTAAAGAGTACCTGAAGAAGCAAGGGGTGAATGAGATTCTCCGAGAAATGAAACTGAAGCTCAGGGAAACGCATACTATTGTCCCTCATGTACGTCTACAATCATGCAATGACTTGTATCGGAACTCAAATGATGAAAATATAGCGCATTAGAGTACCTCTAAATGGAACACCAGATGCATTGCCGGAGCTATCTGATGATGAAAGCTGGTACTACTATGTGTGTAATCTTTCCAATTCAATATTTCTTCATGCGCTAAGATTATGCTGGTGCAGACTCAGGTGTCATCTTACACGTGGGTGGAACGGTTCGTCGAGTTTGTCCGAGTTTAAGAAGTTCGTATTGCTGGATGGCAACGCACGTACACGAATTGGGATAGCTCCACTGGTGATGTAGGCATACCCCGTCATTGTCTTGTATGCATTCTTTTATAAACTATCAATTTTGAATGAGGGTTCGGACATAGATGACATCCTTAGCACGATCAGTCGTTGATGCGACCATGACTGCTACCGGGCACGGACCGAGTCGCAACTTCGCAACTATCAACTACCCCTCGCAAAATGCCGACAATCCTTGAGGACCCTCCACCAGCTTCTGTTCTGACTCTTGTGCCATGCTGGTACCCCTAGCCAACCTTGTGGTAACTCTGCTCTATCCGGTTGATGCCCAGTGATAAACGGATGGATATTCTTGTAACATATGTGGCGTTTACTTCGACTCTCGTTTGTATTGGAAGATTGAAACATACAATTGGTGCGAATGCAGAAAGGATCAAAGTCGAAGTGCTCAAGAGGCATCGCAGCTCACGACGGTGTTATGATAAGCCTGTGCGATGCGTCCGTGCGCGTGATGGGGAGATGACATGGTAGTTGGATGCGATAATGCCTGTGGGCATCCAGAGGCGCGGCTACCCCAAAGCCGCCTCTGATGCTTACTGTGTAAGCCAATGAAAGGGATGGGTGGCGGAAAAGGCGCAAAGGTACTGGGAAGCTTTGCGTCGCTCGACGCGGACGTGACTGGCGCAAAGTTTAGGAGAGACTATATACACCACTACATATGGGATGCCACCCATCATAGCGCTCACCCAGGAAGTCCCGACGGCTCTGCTTTCCTCGCCGTTTCGTCCTACGTGAGAACTTGGACTTGAAAACACATTCGGTGATAACGGCTTGGCGAGAAGTCAATGTCATTCGTACCTGCTTCCGTCAGTCCTATTTGCGCGTACTTCCGCACCTGTCGCTTCGTCGATACCCTAGGTCGGCTGTACGGCACAGCATTCTAACATCTTCAGTCGCCCCAAAGTTCAGAAGGTTTTCAGGAGTCATAAGTCACGCGTCATGGTCTCACATGTAAGGTAGACTCGTGACATAGGCTTACCAACCTAATGTTAGTCTTCGTGTGTTTTCAGTTGCTAAGCCCGATAAGCGTCACTTCACCTAAGCCATATCGAACCCAATGTCCTCGGACTCTCCTCTCGATGTCGGGAAAGCACGTTCCCATTTTCCGTCCTTAAATTCAGGCTATATATTTGCCGATAATGCTGGAGGATCTCAGTGCGCTAAAGAAGTTGTTGATTGTATAGCCGATTACCTTTTCAACACGAACGTCCAGTTAGGCGCAAACTACTCGATCTCCGTAAAGAGCGCTAATCGAGTTTCATCGGAGGCTCCGGCGAGCTTTGTGGAATTGTTTAATGCGCGATCTCCTGACGAGATCGCTTTTGGCTCAAGTACCACGGTGAACTTAGAGCACTTGGCTAGGGCCCTGGAAAACGATATACAGCCCGGAGATGAGTTTATAATCACCGGAGAGCATGAAGGTAAGGCGCTTCCATGGTCAAACCGGCGACAGATACTATATACTTCATTAACAGCAAACGTCGGATGTTGGAAGAACCTAGCTGCGCGTCGCGGTGTCGTCCTGAAGCATTGGAAATCCACGCCTACTGATTCAGCGAACCCCTACTCAGTCGCTTTAAGAATTGAGGACCTTTTGCCCCTCATATCTCCGAGGACACGTATTATCGCATTCATCGCGTGCTCCAACATCCTCGGTTCTCTTTTGCCTATCAAAAAGATCGTAAGTGCCGCACGTGCAGACGCCAAGGCAAAAGGCGCCCGCAAAGTGGAAATCTCTATCGACTGTGTAGCGTACGCTCCGCATCGGCGAATTGATGTGCAAGATTGGGATGTTGATTTCTGTGTCATTTCTCTTTATAAAGTAGTATTGGTTTATTTGATTGATAGACTTTTGCTCACCTATAACGCACCACCCAGATATATGGTCCACATACTTCAGCTCTCTACATTCGTTCTGAAGCGCTCCAAACATCCTTGTCGTCCATTGTGCACGATTTCTTAAGGGTAGACTCCAAGCCGGATAAGATCCAACCAGGTGGTCCCTGCTACGAGCTGGTGTACGGGAGTACGGGGGTCGTAAGGTACCTGTTGTCCCTGACTCCTGAAAACTCGCTTCAAGCATCATTCGAAGCCGTCGCATCACATGAACAGGAGTTACTCAAACTTCTGTTGGGGTACCTTTCCCATCCTGATCAGAAAGCCAGGGGAGTCCGTGTTGTGGGCGATGAGAACGTCGGTATGACGCGAGTTCCCAATGTCAGTTTCGTCGTCGTCGGAGAAAGGCCGATCAAAAGCAAGGATATTGTAGCTGCTTTCGATCGCAAGGGAGGGGTGAGCATTTTGTAATTTTTTCCGGGGTTAATGGAACATAATCTGGTCTCATACACAGGTTGGTATACGACATGGATACTTCTACGCATACACGTTGGTGTCCGGGCTCTTTCCGAACGACCCAGCAGATGGTGTCGTCAGAATTTCTTTGGTTCATTATAACACAGTAGAGGAGGTGCATAGGATCATCGTCATTCTCAAGGAGATTCTGGCTTGAGCTAGCGAGTTCTATGGAATGATACAAATTAATGAATATACTACACAACAGATACATGCCTTTTGACATTTCCAATCGTGAAAAAGTCTTGAGAGTGTCCTAAGGTTCAATATTGTCAGTATATGCTCAGGCCAAGGCACGCGCTATACATAGACAAACAACGCGTCCAAACGTACTAGTGACCCACGGCCAACTAATATCTACTCTACTCTTATTAGTTATGTATCTTATTATTATTCTTATCTCTTGCGCCGGATTCACGCATGGATACCAATTGCCTCTGCCTGACGCGCGACTTAATCGGACGGACTACTTATTAACTTTCGAGATCGTGGCAAACAGTCTAGTCAATGACCACTGGCAGCAGGTAATTATAACATGGAGATGCTCCCGCTGCCCCAATTCAGTGATTAGGTATTCTTGGGGAATGAAGAAAATGTATATATTCTAGATAAGACCGAAAATAATGTCGCTAGCGTCAATGGCCATCCCGCGCGGGTATCTGGTTGGTTTCGTCCTTCGCACTGAGCATTTTAGTTGACTCCCCCGCCAGAGTTCACGTTGGCCGATAGTAGCCAAAGAGTGATGGATGCAATCACCAACACCTTCTGTGCTGTATGTGATACGCCCCCGCCTATGACGCATATACAATTCTAATTTTACAATTACATAGGATAATAGTGTCCTCGGAAATGGTACATGGGCTGTCGTGCTCTGATAACATACAGTGGCCAGGGCACCGACCTTCAAAGTGCCCGATTGCAAGGTTTTTTCGGTCCCTACGGTGACCCGGAGGAAGGAAATCGTGAGTACTATGTCTGTTTCAGCATACATGTGTTTTAATATGCCCTACCCTTAGCGTCCGGTTCGTCGTAAGGTTTTTACGCTACGAGCAGCTAAATTGGCGTGATCCTCAGATTGCTCTATCCATGTGAACACCATGATTGTGACTGGGTCATGTCGCAATTTCAAACAGCAGAAGAGCGTTGGTATCCTTCTGTGTAAGTCATATATACGGATTGCTCACTTATCACGTAGGGAAACACTAGACGATGGAACATTAATTATTGTAAGAGTCCGCATTTCTGTTGCATATGCTGGTCCAGACATAATAATAGCTCGGAGGAAAAGAATGACGTCTGTGAACGATATCAAAAGTGACAATCCTACTTGCGAATTCTTTCCATCGAAGGGATTAAGCGTTCATTACCTCTCAATCTTTATCCACTTGCGTGGTTCTTGCCATCAGGGCGGCTACTAATACAGTCTGGTTGGAAGACAGGTCTCCTAGACTGGAAATCGCATCAGGAGATTTCACCGGACAACATGCCAAATGCCACAAGAGTTTATCCTACCAGCGCAGGGACAATAATGATACCACTAACGCGCGTCAATAACTATACAGCGACTGTGCTATTTTGTGGAGGGACTAACGTAGAAACGGACAGGTGAGCTGATACGCCACAACGCCGCACTACTGCACCGGGTACATTGTATCACGTGTAGATGGACGTCTCCAGATTTCAATTCTCTAAGATACAATGCGTCCTCTTCGTGTGTCAGTATAACGCCGCATGTGTCATGCAAGTACAATGAGGAAGATCCGTTGCCTGAGGGACGAGTCATGGCCAATCTGATATTTCTTCCGAACGGAAAGATTCTGTGTTTGAACGGCGCCAGAAAAGGTAATTCTCGTCTGCAGCCGTGAGAGCTGGCTCACATTAGCGATCAGGGACGGCCGGCTATGGCAATACATTGTGGGCGGTTGGCCAATCATATGCCGATGAGCCGATACTGATCCCGGTGATTTACAATCCAAATGCTCCCTCTGGATCACGGTGGTCTCGAGAAGGAATAAGGGCCAGCACAGTGCCACGAATGTATCATTCTTCCGTAACCCTACTCCCTGACGGTAACATTCGAACATCACGTAAGTGGTACTAGGATCTGTACTTCTATCTGGATCAAACCCAAATTTTGACTTCAATGTGGGTCCAGACATGAAATATACCACCGAATATCGAACGGAACGGTTTTACCCAGATTACTATAACCAAAGACGGCCCCAGCCGAAAAGAATTCCTAATCGTTTGTCATGGAGGGTCGTGGTTTAATATAGCGCTGTCCAAGGAGGACTTGTTTGGAAATGTGAAGAACGTCATAAATACCACCGTTGCGCTAATAAGAACGGAATTTTCGACACATTCTATGGTGTGCTTGTTGATGCTATGTTTTATCCTAGCTAAGCCTCGTGAGATAGAATATGGGCCAAAGATACGTTGAGCTGGAACTGACGTACACCGGATTCAACAACGATACAGCCATTTTGCACGTCTCTCAGCTACCCCCAAATCCTGCCGTGTTAGCGCCGGGTCCTGTGCTGTTATTCGTCGTCGTTAATGGGATCCCGTCTGTTGGCCAGCAGGTACAGATTGGCTCTGGTCAATTAGGGACCCAAGACGCGAGTCAGAATAACGAGTCACCACCCTCCCGAGTAGAGGGTTCGACCGCGCCGGTGTTGGGCGATATCAAGAATAATCACTTGCTCGAGAGTGCTGGGTTTTCTGCTGGTGGCAAGCCGAACTTCTGGGAATTAACTTGTGGCATGGCATTAGTGGCCGCTGCTTTCTTATTGTAAACTGTACCATACCCACAACACCTTTGTATCAATACAGCCTACACGTCGCTTTGTGTAATACGCCCCACAATGGGGTATGTATTGTAGCCTTCGAGTTCGTCTCAGGGACGATGGTGATGGGCAAGGTGGCCTCGCCATGAGGTGATGTGTGGCCTTATGGTTGACGTTATGAACGTGCCGCTCAACTGCGGGTGGCCTAATGAAATAATCGGTGCTAGAAATACCACGAAGCAATTAGCGATGCACACTACGCGATAGATGATGGCTAACCCAACGTGGAGTTGTCTGGGCGAAGTGACGGGTAACAAACTTCCCTCGCATATCATTCATCTGTAGGCAGCGTCAGAGAGGTATCCGATGATGTGCAGACTCAGCGACGATGGATGGGGGCGCTGGTATGAGCGGAGTCCAGTTTCTTTCTCCGCCATGGCCGGAGCACAAAGCGGTGAAAGGCTCTTAATTAACAGCTCTCCTCTGCCTCATTGACTCCGCTACGGAGGGTGTTACGGTCAAACCAGAGCGCGTAAGGTTTCGCCCATCAGTCCTCATGGATATGTCCACATGACCCCTGCGAATCCCGAAAAAAAGATACTCACCTACACATGGGAATGCAGAGGGCCATGCGCTTCTGGAGGCTATGTAAAATGCTGTAGGAAGCGGTACATCATAGTAGCATCATAGTAGACATGAACCGACAAGCCGTTCATAGCTAGCGTGGTAGTCAGGAGGACATAGAGCGTGCGGCCACAAAGTGATAGGGCTGCGAACTGGATAAAGGGTAAAACGCAAAAACAACGACCCTTTGTCAGCGGTCGTCATCTGGGCTTGAATCATGTCATTATTTTTCGATGGATAGATCTCAACCCGTGGAAAAATGGGCATGGCTACCTGTTTTGTCTTTGGCCACCGCCTGGGATGGTGGCCGGATCTGGAGCTGGGCTAGGAACGTTTGGCCACCGATCCGATCTCATATTTATTTCTCTACATGAGGCCTTGGCTCGACAGGTGGCTTGCTACATTTTTACGGTAATGGGGCCAGATGCTGTAGCTTGTTGGTGCTCTCGTGGACGCATGTATGACGCTGTGTTCTTGCATGTAACCAAGGGGGCGTGAATGTATGTCCTGGATTTGGTAAAAACAATTGGTTGATCAATAATCCCGAGCCTATGGCTCCGTGAACAAATTAAAAAGGAAAATGTCAACATCGATAAGCGCACGGCGTGGGTTGGACAATGATTACCTTTTTCTTTTCGCTTCCCGGACCCCATGTAGCACCCTGTCTTGTTCACCGGATATTGTACCTTGAGGCCGTAAGATTGCGGCCGTTGACGTCCACTCTTGCTGGTTTCAGAACAAAGCTGGTATTACGAACGAACCTAGCGTGGACGTTGAACCGCAGGCCAGAGGCCAGAACCCAAAACGGAATTCTCTTTCATATTTTAATCAACCAAGGCTGCAAGGCGGAGTTCTGCAACAATAGGCACGTGTTGTCTTTCACTCGCTATTTAAACATCCCTCATATCCTTGTTTAAATTGTTAAATATCGAACTCACCCGTCATACATCCTCGTAACATTCTTCTAAATCATTCATGTCTGTTTCTCGTACGATGCGCGAACTCTCCAAAATTCCTGGAGTGAGCACGTTTCGCTCGTCACTCCAACGTCTATCCCCAGAGGAAAAAGTCATCATCCTGAAACCATGCAGTTCGTGCAAGAAAGAATTTAGATTTCCGCACGACACTTCTTGGGATGACATAACACGAAGCATTCACGAGCACCAAATGGTCTGCGACAAAAAAAGGTTCGGCTACAGCGAATCGTTAGTATGCGTATGTTTTACTGACCCTACCGTCGTCAATAAATATTAGAGCCGCCGCGAGCGCCAACGCAAAAAAGAGGTGGCAAAAAGACAAGCGTCGTCAGTCCAATGCTCAGCATCAGGCTCTCCAAAAAGCGGATGTCAATATTAGGAATGAAGGAGGGGAGGTGGTCGCACAGACACAAGGGCTAAAGTTTCCAAGCAAAACCTGTCGAAGTTTGGCAGAGAGGAAGGCATTCCTCGAGAATGACCCGTGGACTGTTACCGAGTCCGTTCAACCCATGCGTGTTGAGTGTGCGGCATGTCATCGGACAGTCAAGTTGGACAAACGTCGGTTGTACTATCCCGGGCTGTGGTTGAAGCACAAAGATAAATGCGCCGGTATTAACCAATTCCTTGCGAAGATGGATGGCATGGTACGGCACGCTGTTCCTAAATACAGCGGTGCCTTCGTTCTAAAGTGCTCATTTCATTAGATCCGACCGACTATAGGACAGTGCTTCCTGAGGTAGGTCGTTTGTTTTCATTGCACATTTATGAGGCTGAAGCGTCTCATGTAATTTAGCGACCTGTTAAAACGACGGAAGCGATGCTATAATGGGTTTGACGAGCCTGTTAGGTTTGCTATACGGCGTATTGCGGAGGATGGACACGCACATGCCATAGACATTGAGATGCACGATGAAGGTCAGTGTAACTCTGCAAGCAAATTCAGATTGTTAATGCATCCCTGTTCCAACAGAGTGCACGACAGAGTGTACGCGGCGCTACGGTCCTTTTGATTTCGATATCCCACCAACTTCATCAGCAACTTTGAACAAGATTATACGGCCGCTCTCGGTAGAGGAGATAGAGATCCGAGCTAGATATGGATTAATCCGTTTTTACGAGTGCGATTGCCGATGTCAAGGAAGACGGCCTGACATGGGGAAGACGAGTTGTCAAGATGGTGTCAATGCGTTGATGCCCCAAGAAAAAGATGTATTGCAGTCTTCCTGTATTTCCCGGAATAGTCCGTCCCAACGTCATTCTCGAAAAAGTGATGTCGGGAAGAATAGCAGACATAATGAACAAGTGTCGAGTGGCCCCATCGCGAGCCACGGCGTTTCCGGCCCCAATTCAAGTGCTCTTGTGAACGAGAATAGACATGTGCAGTCTGGACACTGTGCTGTTGACGTTGCAACCCAGAAAATTGGAGCCAGTGAAACTTACAGGCCTCACTTCCCCCAACCACAGGTAGCTGTATCTCCTGAAAGCGCCCCCGTAAACATAAGCCATCTCAGCCGGGATGCATCTCCAACCCCCCTCCTATTAACACCCCATCTTCCTGGCTCTTCCCGACAACAAGGCGCCCCAGCTTTGGGCTCCAACACGAGCGGAACGTCGTCCACAGGCCAGAAAACGTATGTCGCGCAGAATGCGGCGTTGGGAAACTGCGAGTATTCAATACCACGTCTTCGTCCTGTAACCCAAGCCGATTTTGAGCATCCCAAAGACACCGCTATGGATGAAACTTGAAGTCACAACAGTGTTGCACTGCATCAGAATACCGTTATTTTGCTTGGCTCCATTTTAGTCCTACCTCTTATTACCGCTGTATTTTAATGGTGCAGTGCTCCTCAGCCAATCAGCGCTCAGAAAATGATTATGTCAGACAATGAAAAGCTTAGTAATATATGGTAAGTTCAAGGTGACGCACCACCTGCGCGCGCAGTTGCCATGCAGTAAACGTGCGACCCGCACACTTTGTCCTTGACTTGCATCGTGTATCATGTCTCCGTTCTTCGAGGCCGCCAAGGTCAGTTGCTGTTCCTTTCCTATGAGATGTTAGTGGTCTGACTAGACAAATGTTTCAATTAAAAGTCCTTTGCCGATGTTTCTTTCACAGAAAAAGGCGTTGTTACCCAGGATTTCATAGAAGCCTCCGATGCACTTCTTGAGCTCTTTGGTGTGTTCATCCGTTGTTACGTTTTTACTAGGATCCTTAAGTCGTTTCAGATTTGTTAGGCTCTAGTGTTTTCGCCTTTGTACAGACCGATTTGAAGAATAATCTCAACGTTCGTCTCACACCTGTAGAAAAGTACCAATTAATAACTTTGTTTCACGTAGGGCGTAAGACAATACTACGAAAGTCATAAAGAGGCATCCCAAACGTTAGAGGATCTCGTTCGAAACGAAGCGACAGAACCGCATAGACATGCAATTCCATGTCTCGTTCGATTTGTTCGGTAAGCTTGTCATACGCTCACCCTGATATCGCCTAACTTTCTTGCAGCGGGCTCGCATTTACTTGCAAGGCACTACAGAACATGCAGAAAGATGTATCAGTTGAACTATATGTTTGCTTCAAACGTTCTTACGATGAGATACTACGGCACCATCACTCGTTCGTCGTTCGTTCATTGGTGGGGGTAAGAGTAGAAGGTAGCCTCGTGTATGACACATTGCTCATATTTCGATTGACAGGTTGCAATACGCGCCGTCCCTCGACGTCACGACTTCTACTCCCGCATCGCTCAAGGCGGCTCAACAGAGAAATTAGATGCCGAGCTTACGAAATGGCTCGATGCACTCGACATTCTAGTCACGCACTTGCGCGAATTCCTAGAAGGCGGAGGGTACGGGCGAGTCATCTAAGGATACTTATTTCACCTTTGCCTCTCGTACTATTAGATTTCCTACCATACAGGCACACTATTTAAACAGAAGTATGAATACTTGATGATGTATCTATGACAAACATAGTAATCGCATTGCATAGCTTGTGACGTGCATGCGCGTGACTCGGGGATTGACGACTTTCCTCTTCTCAATCCGCTATGGACCTTGATAGCTCTGATGGGGATGCTCCGCAACGAGCTGGGGGCAATGAGCTGCCATCATCCTCATCGGACGGCCTTGAGGGTGAACAGTTTGACGCCAATTCTGCTTCTGGTGGTCACATCGACCAGAATCAAGCGACGCGTCGACCGATGTTTCCGCGCTTAAATCTCCAACCACAATACAACTCGCCGCGTCCCTCGCAGCGTGCTGACCTCTTTCGCAAACCGTTTCAGCCGGCGTCAGTTCAGGCGCAGCAGAATCCTCCATTTTTTAATCTGCTGAACACGATTAATCCCAGGCGGGGTGGCAATACTAATAAGAACAAACTGCGTCAGTCCGAAACTTCTCGTATGTACTTCACTCTCGGAAGGAATTACTGTCATATATGCGTCGTTTATAGCTGCGCAGAATGTTTTCCATCAAGATACACCGTCTGCGACGCCTCTCAACCTTTTAGCCCATAGTAAAGGCGCATACATATGCCCGAGAACGCCTGTACCGCGGCCTGCTCCCCCGTCCCTGAAGCATGTCGTAAACGAAGGTAGTCCCTCAAGAGATCACGAGCGCTCGGCTACCCCAAGTTTGTCTGGGGCAGACCTTGGCTTAGACGAGCTAACTGTCAAGATATTAAAGGAAAAAAAGATGCTCAAAGTTGAACTAGCACAGGCTGTAAGTTATATGCGTCCGATTTGATGACATTCTTCGATTTTCGTCTTTCAGCGTAGCCACTCCCAGAATCTGACAAGGCAGATTGAAGAGCTACAAGAAGAAAATGCACGTCTATCCACAAAAAACGTAGAAAACGATAAACACGTCTTATCGTTGAGGGACGAGCTTTCCTCAATCTGCAACGAGCTGCCTTCCGCTCGCTCGGAGCTATTGTCTATGAAAGCGACTTTAGATTCAAGCCAGCGAGACCTAGCATCGACCAACCACGAATTAACGATGAGTAGGAATCAGAATCTCGCTTTAATGTCGACGAATCAAGAACTTGAGCGGTACCAAAGTAGTATCAGATCAAAGTTGGACGCTACCCAGAAAGCATTGATTTCGTTCAAGAACGAGTTAGTGATTATTTTCTCAGTGAAAATGTTAAGTTGACGAACCGCAGCTACGCTGGGATGATGACATCCTTCAACGATTTAAAGAGGGTGCATGATGCCACGACAGGTGTGATAGCAAAATTGTCCGCAGAAGTAGCGGAATGTAGAAAAGTGGCAAACGATGCAGCGAGCAGTTGTATTAATTATATTCCTATCGTCTTCTTACTAATCATTGGCACATAAGAAATTGAATCTCCCGAGCCGGGCCAAACCAGTATTACAGGAAGTGCACAGGTTAGGGCCACACTAGATGGGCTTCGGGAAACGTTGGCTGAATGTAGGCAACTTTCCTTCGGTTATGTCTTTTAACCACTAAGCAAATGACAGCGAATCGAACCAATGATCTCCTGCGAGATAAGCTACATCTTCATTTAGGCCAAATTGTCGACTTGAATGATAGGATAAAAGAGCTTGAGAAGGATAAACGAGATCTCCTTAACCTGTTTGTTGTCCAAGAGGAGCATCAGGCGAAAAGAGAAAATCTTAGTGAGTTTACTGGCTGATTGCAATGAATATCGCCAACTAGTAGGACGCGTACGCATCAGGCACACGAATGGAAGAGCTTGCTGGTCGTCTAATTAAGCGTGAACAGGAAGTGGAGATTGCAACTGCTGATGCCATCGCGTTGAAAGCTGAACTGCGTGTCGCCGAAACAAGGTAATTTTACCTTGAAAGCTCTACGATAAACGCATTTATTATATAAGCATCTCGGAATTACGGTGCAAAATCTCCGATGACGCCATGAAACTAGAGTTGCTTTCGGTTGTTCAGGGCGAGCTCGAGAGTACAAAGACTGAGTACGTATTTGTAATGTCACAAGCTTCCAACATAAATGTCGATCGTGGCAGAAATGAGACGTCGAAGAAGTTACTGGCCGAGAAAGATGGACGAATAACCACACTGGAACAAGGCATGTCAATGTGGGTCGATGGATGCATTGCATGTGCGTTTGTCTGAGACCGATTCCAGCACATCGAGCCAGCTTGCAGAGTGCCGGAGACTTCTCCGTAATCTCGAAAACGAACTTGCATTAGCGAGGTCAAGTGCGGAGGAGAACGAGAAGGGAAAGGTGGCGTTGCAAGAACAGTAAGGCTTCGAGCACCTTTTTCAGTGTGCGATGTTGTTAAAGGCGTCTCAGAATCCAACGACTACAGGGACAACTCTCGGACTCTCAAAATGCTTTAATACAGGCTAAGGCGAGTGCAGAAATGATAACGTTCCGCGCGGAAACGGAGGCTTTGAAGTCTCTTGAAGCTGCAACAACGGAGTTAAAATGCAGTCTAGCGGCGAATGCAATGGAAACTAATACCATCAAAGAAAGTCTCAAGAATGCCAAGCAAGAAGTCGTGGAAAAGAAAAACTTGTTGGTTGTCCTCATTTTGCTCAAATGTCCAAGTTGATCACAATAACTTTAGATTGAAGCAGAAATGTGCACAGTTCAATGTACGCTAAATTTTCCGTTATTTCTCCGCATATCTGACCACTGGAAGGTCTTGGAGGAACGCTTCGAGGCCCAGGCCGCTACTTTACGACTGGAAAAGGAGCAGTGTGGCGATCTCCAGGTACTGCCACGTGACACTAAACACGTTTCCCGTGCACTAATCCTGCTAATCTGATAAGGAGCACCTTCAGGCTTCTGAACGCAGTTTTGCTGTAAGCCACCCAAATATAAGTGGTATCTGGAGTCCTGATGTTCGGCTTTAGGATACTACGAGCCAACTCCGCGTGGAAATAGTGGCGTTACAGAACCAAGTTGAAACGCATCGAAACGCAGTAGATGAACTAAGAACGGTAAAGGAACTATTAGTAGAGAAGGACTTTGCGTTAGTCTTTGTTGTCGTCCATTGTGTCTCCCAAGCTAACTGGTTCAAAGTCTTACTCGGTCCGTCGGCGATTTAACGGTATGCATGCGTTACGGCAATCGGGATGCTTTGACATGGGATTTCAGGATTTACGAGGATGTTTCGATGCCCAGACGAAGGACCTGCGTGTGAGTGGACATAGAATGGCTTGTCGTAATCTGATTTGGGGTAGGCTAACTCCGAGATACTGGCGAGGGATCAGGCGCTCCTATCCGTAGAACGCGAGAAGTGTGGAAGTCTCACGAAAGACTTCGAAGAGTTGAAGCGTTACCTTGCGGAGAAGGAACGACTGTAAGAATTAGATATTCGTAGTGAGCAGATAACCGTTAACCCGTCTTTATTCCGCGCAATAGGTTGATGGATGCAGAAAATCGAGCAAGTGTATGCCCGTATTAAGAGTTAAATATGATTGTTTCTGACGTCGTGTCATAGGTGTTTCAGGAACGTTTGGATGCACAAAAGGTGGCGCTCCAGATAACGAAAGAGCAACTGGAGGCGTTACAGGTTTGAATTCTGAGTCTAGACTGGTTTCAGCTTATGGAGTGTTCAAAGGAAAGGGTCATCGGTACCGAGAGCAAGCATGCAGTAAGTCATTCTCATTAGTATTGCAACATTCATATTCATTGTCCGTCCGTTAAAGGGCCAGCTCGAATCAGCGAAAGAAAAGTTGAAGGCAGAAATAGCAACTGTCCAAGAACAATGTGCGGGGCTCCAAGCATGTCTTAACCAAGCTAGGCAAGATGCGGTGGATCAGCGCGCCCTGCTGGACGAACGTTTATCCAAACAAGAACAGGCAAGCGAACGCCTCCTCGAAGCACAACGAAAGCGTGCCGAGGCGGCGGAAAACGCAGCTTCGCAGGCCAAGCGCAATTCAGACATGATGAAGAAGGAACTTGACGACTACCTCCGTAGACAGAAAGATACGCAAGTTCAACTTGAACTGATGGAGCGGGAATTACGAGATACACAGTTGAAATTGCAAGACGCCCTAACCCAAGTCCAGTCCGCCCAAGGTGAGCGCGACGAGGGAGAGAGGGAAAGGCTAGCGTTGCAAGATAAGATAATCGCAGTGGAAACACAACTGATCAGCCTTAGGGATACCAACCAGTCCTTGACGAATAGGAGCAAAACACTACAGGAGCGTTACGAGGATGGCGATCTGGTGAGCGAGCAGATTATATTTAGTAATGGCTGAATATTCGAAACGTTCGAAGTCCGATCAAGAAAGGAGTTTTGTCCATTTCATTGTATCAACGACACATGCCATACATGAGAACGACCTACTTGAGAAAATGAACGAGCTCAGACGCGTATGCTGTAATGACCTTGCCCGTGTTATCGATAACGACATTTGAGATAGCGAGACACAGTCATTAGTACGCTTCAGGAAAGACTAAAAACGCTAGAATCAACAACTGCCCGAATGTTACGAGAGCGGGGATCGGATGTCCGGCCAGAAATGAAATCCCTCGTGAATCTCAATTTATGGATGTCTAGCCCTCAAGAGGGGCTAAAATCGGTAACCCTTCATTATACTCACATAGATGAATCTGACCTCGCATTTGCAGATCGATGTGCCAATTCCTACAGTTGAACCTCTGCATCTAAGCACGCTCACATCAGCACCGATAACGCCTCGTGATGAAACGTCCTTCTCTGGAAGGGCGATGGCCGAGGCGAACAAGATTGATTACGCGCACGACAGAGACGACGACAACATGAAACAAGCACCAAAGTTTTCAAGGTTGTCTGAGCCTGATTCTGGGGACGATGACATTCCACTATCAGAGCTAACACGCCTGTCGCCAACTCCTAAATTGTCCCATGGGGCAAACAAACGTGAAAGAGCATCATCGCCTGCCGCAGTCAACCTAGGCAGGCCAGCCAGACGTTCGGTAAGCCAAGTCATGTATCCCATTTCAGACCTTAGACTGTGCAGAAGCGGCGCTCTGGTCCAGCGTCTGTCATTGATCGAGTGGCCAAATCTCCGAAGGCATCAAAGAAGGTAGGCATTTCCCGATATTTAGGCCCATCCGACTCCTGTATCACGACATCGCAGTCGGCATCGAGTACGAGACAAAAAAAGCAAAAGTGAAGCTGTGCTTCAAGCGACGCTTGCAAGACTGATAGCAACAAAATTTTGCTTGAAGCAGCGGCAGTTGATAGTTCTCCAATTTCTGTTCCGTACATGCACTAGGTACTATATGCCTGTCAATAGAGGTGTAAAGCATCTTCATCAATGAGTGGAAGATTGCATTATCGAATTTTTCAGAAGAGTTTCGACTGATTCACGCTATGAGGTAGTGTGTTCATCCCATCTTGCGTTTGGCGCATGACGACATTGGCCAAACACATGCAGACAATGGTTGACCCGAACGGTTAAAGCACGCGCTGATGGCAATTATGTCATCCCGTAATTCCCTAGAGTCCTCGGACATATGAAACCGTGGTAAACACCTTTTGGAACTTCACTGCTGGCGACGGATATGAAAAAGGGACAAGATGATAGCCTCGATTTTATGATATCAAACTCGAAGACATTCTGAACCATTTTGGAAGGACCAGATCGTTTTGTTAGATCGTGGTACAAGCCTTGGGATGATATACTTATTGATGACTGGAGAATTTGGGATAATGATTTTAAATATCCACGATCGCCGTGGGGCTCAACCGACTATCATTATCCGAATTAGATGAAAAACCTCGGCGTCCGAGAATACTACGACACTGTCTCGTGATGCTGCATGTTTAGATCCGCAGAGGCGTTGATTTCTTGGTTTACTAAACGATGGAAAATCTTCCTACGCGTTTGATAGTTGTTAATTTCAGGGTGGTTGTCTAATAGTTTCAGTTTTATAGGGTATAAGCTAGGGTAGAGGTCTGTATGATTCATAGAAGACATGTGATACTAAGTGATAGAGTCATATTTCAAGGATCACTAGCCGATCATGGGCGAAGAGGTTGGTACGTGCGGCGTTTCCTTCGACATTCACGTTCTGGAGCGTCTATAAATATGACTAGGAAGTTGGAGCGTGAACTCGAAGAAGTTGCTTCGTGCGTGTCCTCAGGTTTGAACTAACAAAACCGGTGGGGTGGTATGGAGGGTGTAAGCTGCTTCACGACGTCTCGCTAGCAATAGTCATAAATATCAGAAATAGCAACCTTCATGTCAACATCTCGTCCACCCTGCACGATCAACCATTGAATTAATAGAAACACTTGCTGTGGAATGCCACGTATTGATAAGGAGAGAGCTAGCACATAAAAGTGAGTCTTGAGATACTGTCACCCGGTGAGCCCGTCCGACATTCAGTGTGCAGCATCCGAGCGCATCAGTTCGTTACAGTATGCATCATGTGATATGATTCCGCATCAACAACACGGCCGCCGCCTTAAGTACGTTCCACTACGGGGTCCTTTAGTCTGTTCAACACAGGGATATACATAAGCCGGTTACTCACACGCATAGTAAAACTTAAGTAGTGGGCGAAATCGCTAGTCGCTCTTATCCACATCCACTACACATTTGCAGTTCTGGTTTGAATGGTTACGTTGTAAAAATAGTCTGATGGACGTCTGGATGTATGCACCATCCCTTCGGAACCTCGCCCTGGGAGATATTCTTGTTTCAAAAATAAATCAAATGTGATGGATTTAAATCGGGATTCACTGCACTGGATATGTCTAACTTGTGGGTTCGCCGTCCTTTGAGGATGCCTAAGCGCGTAACTTATTTCAACATATGAGATCAAGGAATGCGGTTCTGTCCTGGATATTCTTACTTTGATCGATGTCATCGCTTATGGGAAATCCCATCCACCGCAGGTCATCATAAAACCAATAAGTATAGCCGACCGTTAATGCCCAGGGATTGAGGGAATAATAGTTCAAAACCTCTGGGTATGACGGCCGCGCCAAAACGGCTTATGAGGGGGTATCAAATGGCTAAAATGACATTGGCAGGAATAAAAATGGCAGTAGCACGAGACAGCCGCGGTCCACGGAATCCACGGAGCTGCTTCGCTTGCGCCAGGGTTTTGTCTTGCACTAATATTCAAGAGCCATAGGTACGGTCGTCGCTTGTAACGCCGATCACGGACGGTTGGGGATCGTGTATCGAGTGTCATGTTTTACTGGATAAATCTAAGTATGCGGCGAGTATTTCGGGTCGTGGTTGTTCGGTTGCGTCGATTGTTTGCTTTATCGAATTCTACCCCTGGTGGGAATTCTATAGTCGACAAATAAAGTAGAGGAGGGCATCTTAGCCGACTATTATCGCTTAGATGGTTCAACCAGGCATGAATCGATGTCTTCTGCTTGTGGCGCACGTCTACTGTCAGTGGGGTCTGTTTCAACGAGAAGCTTAATATATAAGATAGCCATCGCGCGTGGGTAATAGACCTGAGTCTGCAGGATGAAGCGGTTCAAAGGACAAGAGAAGGGTGTGCGGGACAGATAGTAAATGTGTAGTACGGGAGGGCGGCATATCGTAATGCGAATTATGAGGTCAGCGCCCATGCCTTTTTCAAACAAGGTTCAGGGTGAGTTCCCTGACGAACAAGAATATACCCTGGTCAGACTGGCACTGAAATGAGGACACCGAATGATCCACTTAAAATGAAAGACATGGGTTGTTGCGTCCACTCAATTATAATATTGAATGTAGGACGAGTTGGATGGCCACGACGGAAGCAATTCAGTCTACACAAGCTCTGAGGAGTGAGGCGTAGACGAACCGGTTCTGAGAGGAATGAGCCGGCTATGGGATGATGGTTGCCAATATGGATGGATATGGGTCGAAGAAGGGTATTTTGTACCTGGCCTAGCGGCTGATGGCGACATTCATATGGTCCTATCCGTACGATCAATTTTGCATCCGTTTTCATATATACATGACATCTCCCCTCGGTGTTCTGTGAATATAACACCGTCTCACTTTAATTTCTTCCCACTATCCTGCTATACGACAACATGCCCGTCGACACGACTAGGACTATCCCGACTCGCAGGACACAACGGAAGATGTCTGAGGAAGAGATGAAGGAGATTGAGATGAAACGCATTCGGGGTATGTACACATTGCACAATCTACTAGACAGGCATGGGTTGATTTATGTTTTCCAAAGGCGAGCTCTCGTGTGCAGAATGTAGACGACTGAAATTGCGATGCGACAAGAAAGTGCCATGCGGGTCCTGCTGCAGGCGGGGATGCGAGAGTATCTGTCCCTGCGGTACGTCGCAGCAACGGTCTGCTCTTGAGGTGCTTATTATAGTCATTCTCTACAGGCATATTGTCTGCTGGACAGGGAACACGGTATGTGATATTTTCTTTCTTATGATTCCCTCTGATGTGTTCTCAAGGTTCATTCTTGCCGATACTGAGCAGCTGCACAACAAGATAGCCGAAATGAGCCATCGGATCCGTCAACTAGAAGACGCACTAGCTATCTTCCAGTCTACCGCGTCAGAGGATCCCCACCCATTGCTCTCAGATGACCTTTTGAAAATCAAGTTTGGCGCAGAGGCACTGCCTAGAGCAAAGGATTCAGATGAGAGCGAGGAAAAGACACAGCAGACTATCGATGCGATTGGAACTTTGACTCTAAACGAGTCTGGAACTGGTGCATATTTTGGGCGATCGGCAGGGTCAGAGGTGCGTGCCCTTAATTCTTCGCACGGCAACCAGCGCCCACTGACTATTTATCTTGACAGACACTGATGGTACGCACTTTCCATACCCATAGCGCCCCTGATCAAATTTTTGCCAGGCTGGCGAAGAGGGATCATCTAGTGAAGATGAAGGGAGCACCCGTGAGCCTCTCCCAACAGAATTGGAAGGCCTCGCGAACCTTTTTCCTTTCACCCGTAAACACAAGTCAAAGTGTCGTTCCCTCGAACTACTTGAACGATGCCTTCCATCACACGAACGAGCATGGACTCTTGCCCAATGTTACCTTGATCACGGCGCTTTCTTCTTCCGCCCCATCAAACGGGAAGAACTTCTCAATGATCTGCTACCCCACGTATATAACACCGCAAATCAACGAGTGCGAACGCGAATAAACTTCAATGCTGCGAACGAGAATTCGTCACAGTCAGATAATTGTGAGAACACGACTAATATGGAACCGGAACAGGGTAATTGCCATGCGCTCGCGGCGTGCTTCTTTCTATTTGCATTGGGCGCTCTATTTGATGTGAACTTACCACCCTACAATACGGAAGCAGAGCGCTACTATGATTTGGGCAGGGCGGCATTGTCTGTCAAGACCGTATATGATGCGCCGTCAATTGAAACGGTACAGTCCATAGGACTGATGGCCACATATCATACCTTGGCGGGCAAGAAGTATTCTAGAGATAGTGCAGTAAGCTGACCTTTGACTTTGAAATAGACCTCACTAACCTTTACAAGTGGTGTTTGATGAGCCTCGCTGCAAAATTGGCTCAGAGCGTATGTGAACTTTTCATTCTTTTTCACTTCAAATATAAATTGTTCTGTTATTAGATTGGTCTACGTTAGTATGCATTCCCAGGCAGTTTTCTACGGATAACATATAGAGTATACTTTCAGATCGCGACAGCGCAAGATGGAGTTTGGGGTCGGCCATGGTGGAAAAGAGGAGGAATCTATTTTGGGAAATCACAGCCGCGGATGTTTCCCATGTATGGTCATCATCGCTTAACTTGCATGTAACTTGCCTAACGTCGTTACAGAGTCTTGCATTGGGACGACCACCGTCGGTACACTTCTCATTCGTTGATTGTGAATTCCCATTGGACGAGGAGGCCACGCTGAATAACGACGGTCAAATAGAATATGGCTGTACGTTGCACCGTCTCCATGCGTTTGAAGGCTCATCCCTGAATTAGTCTGGCGGATGAAACACGTTTTCGCGCGCGATGTGTTTATGCCAATTGCGGAAACAACTCTGGCAGCCAAGCCTCACAGCTATGCTGCAGTGTTGAATTTGGATCGTAAAGTCCGCGAGGCTTCTATTCCGTCAAGTCTGACGACCTTTTCTGATACCGACCGGTCGAGTTCAGCGAGTCTCAAAGCGACTTATGCTGCTCAACATCGTACAGTCCGTGAGTATGAAGCATGTCTCCATAAGACAGACTTTGACATTTGAGCAGCTCTGCTATACCTTCACAGAAGCTTCTTCGCGCAAGCGATGCTCGATCACCCTACTAACCCTCTTCTCAGTCCTTTCTCCCCTTCTTTCCTGACAGCATATAGATGTGCTTCTCTCTCCATAAATCACACGAGAGAGCACTTCGAGCGTTCTCAAGAAATTGGAATGAGGATATGGTTCTTGTTATACCATACATTCTCTGCTGCGGTAAGTTGAGCATGTCGTGTCGATCATACTCTTAAGTCATGTCGACAGATCATCGTTGGGACCATCGTGACCCGATCGCCAAGTTCGACATTCGCTCCGAGGGCCTTCCAAGAACTACAAGTAGCCATAGAACTATTTGAACAAACCGCGAAACAATCCTCTAGAGCTCGCACCGCCCTGGTACGACTTACTCTATTCGTAATTGTTTCCACCTCACTGGTATTCCTGCAGAATGTATTGTTGAAGTTGAAAGAAAAGGCAACACGGGCTTCTTGTCAATACAATGGCGTGCCTTCGCCTATGGGATCCCTCCCCTTCGGTCGACCAGGCGACGAGTTAGATGATGAATTAGCTATTTTCGGCGGTCAAAAACGCGTTGTAGCACGTAAGTACAAGTCTCACAAGTCCTCTCCATCCGTGAGCAGCAGCGATTCGCCTTCTTCATGTGACACCGGGTCAGCCTCGCCACCATTGCTTTCGCCCTCAGACTGCAAACCTGGAAGCCCATATCAGGAAGTTCACCCAATGTTGTTGCAATACTTGCAAGGAGCGACTTTTCATTCCCCACCTCGCCGCCCCGCAACGGTGCCTGTTCAACCCAACACAAACAGCAACACGATGCCTTCGAATATAGGCCAACACCAAACTAGACAAGGACAATCCCAAACAACGGAAACTTCCGTAAACGATAGTTACTCTGCGCCGTACTGTGCACCGAGTGATATGAAGACCGGAGTGGCAACACTATTAAGCTACTCATCATCCGTGACATCGACACCGTCGACAGCTAGCCTAATGACCCCTGGTGGAAGTAGAAGCAACTCATTCTCCGGTCACCACCCAATGGACGAAGGGAATGACACAGCAATTTGGCAAGGAAAAGTAGAGCCGGTTTCGCTCCAGCTGTCAGATACACAATACCTAGATTGGCTATCGTCTACTTCGTCTTCGTCTTCACCATTCCAGAGCCCGGATCAGATACAACGCACGGAGCCGTTATTCCCCGATTCTGTCCGTACTTCTCCCCGAACCCACAACGTTGTAACTCCAGCTGGAATCGCGCATCAGCAACGGTTTGCAGGAGGCAATTCCAACTCTTCTGTACCCATCCCTCTTAATGCGAACACATTTGATTTATTTGGAACGGGCACTGGTCCAGGATACCTGAACGGCTATGGGTTCAATGCGCTGCGACCTGAGAGTCCTACTGGGGCGATGGTTGAACTAGGAGTTTCGTCCGAAGCTGGTATGGACGCGCGTTGGTTAACATTCGTTCAAGATTGTGGCATCATGGATACCAGCGGCGTATTACAACACCACAGTTAATCCGGTGGGATTGATAGACTGGATTTTACTTTGTTTCTGACTTCCTTTAACGGTATTCGTATTGTGTTGTTACTTATAAAGTTACCTAGCGACTTCCTATCGTGTCCCCTTGTTTTATGGTTTATACCCCTATTTAAATAACGTGTACAATATGATTTAATCCGAACAGATTCGCTCAGAGTGGGGTAAGAGTGTCAGGTTATGGCAGCACGTTGTCAACTGATAATAGCTATCTTCCACCTTAGGCACTCGTGCCGTCGGCGCAATAACTTCGTTAAGCTCATGCATGTCGTAACTTTAGTCTACGCAACTCTCAAGTGATTTGCCATCAGCAAACTCTACTGCTCTTATCGGTCGCCGATAAGAGGATTTTCCATTTTCCATCACTTGAAGGTATGACATGACGCATCCGACATGGGGTATAGACGAGTAAACTGGCATCACGCGGATATGTTCACTATTTTCTTTCCCCTTTTTATCTTTTCCGGCCAATAAATAACACGGGCAACGGTAATCCACTTACTCAGGCTCTCAGTTTCTTTGTCATGACAATTCAAGGAAGGTATCGGAGTACTGGCATGCAGGGTTGCTAAAGCCCATAAGTACCGACTTAAACTCAAGCTTTCAATTGCTCTGTCTCTAGTCAGCTGCAAATTAACCTACGAATACTGCTCTCCAGCTCGGGGTACGGAGTTTAGTGGATTGTTGGTGTGTACAAACCTAAATGCCTGGAAGGGAAGGAACGGTGCAGGGAATGCCTAATGTCGAAAAGTCAATAATCGTAAGCAGAAGCTGTGGTACGTCTTTTTTTTTCTTGCTCTTGACGTCTTTTGAATATGATGAAATCGGGATAGTCGCATCCTTCACATTTACAATTTATGACTTCCTCTTGACCTTTCATGACGAAGTCGAAATTATATGGTCGTATGTCATCGTCTCAAATGGCGCCTAAGGCGTTATTGGCTTTTAATAATCGGTTCCAGGAAACCGAGCCGGTCTTGGATTAAATGGAAGTTTCTTTTTCTGCGATATTTTGCTATTGCTACCCAGTTGTGAGTAAATTTTCTCTGTCGGCGGCAACAGATTGGCTTCTAATGCAGCGTTCAATTCGAATTTTAGTATGAATCTCGCCGTTGATCTCAGGATAATGATGCCTGGAGATGATAAATTGAGCCCGACCGCCATTTATGGGCTTTTAGTAGCCCAACTCGTCGCATGCCTTCTTCTTTCTGTCATTGTGGAATTAATATTAATGATTAGAGGTTTGTCCTCTTACCGACTTTGCTCCGTCACCAGAGTGATCGACGTCCCGTAGTTTATGCGATTTATAACAAGAACGTTTATGTCGCTTTGGTCTGCACGACGTTATTAGTCACGCAAATTGTGACCCTGTCTGTGGGTATCGCGCAAAGAGTACAGCGTCAAACAATAAATGATATCGATTGGGAAGCCCTTTCGGGTTCCTTCCCTTATTTTGGGTAAGAACCATCCTGTCTTCAATGAACGTCATTATCACATATGATAAGGATTTCTACGCTGATATCTCAGAGCATAATTGTAACGTTTACCATCGTGAACCACTGCAAAGCCATAAAAGCAGGAATGACATCGGGTATCTTAAACTTATTGCTACGTGATGGAATATTAGCCTTTATGGCATTCACTTGTGAGGTTTCTTACCGCTTGTCATATCCAACTAATTGAATTCGGATTCAGCCATCACATGCATCACAGTAGTGACTGTCATAAACAGCAGTGTGTATGCCATAATATGCTACTTGTATGTTGTCGTCCTATTTGGCTTGGGACGTAGCTAAGCTTCACTAGCTGGCTTGTTGCTGTTACAGGTTCTATGGCATGTTGTCTTTGCACTGGACGTGATTAATGCTGAGAAGTTTTAAGGGGTACCGTCTCATCATCAACCTAGAACGTCATTGGAAACCAGAAAAAAATCATGAGGAATCAACACCAGCGCTCACTGAACTGTCTTCAGCGTTCTTCGGCGAGGATGACGTGAGCGAGAATGAGAACACTTGTTCGTCACGGATATTGCCGCCAACCTCTCGTTGCCCTTAGCTCGATCAAGACTAGAGCAGGGTCAGCCTTGGGTAGGGCAAGCTAAACGTTGCACGACTCGGTTGACGGGGCGGCGACGATGGTCAATGGAATATACGAAATGCAAAAGCGTCGCCCGCCTAGCTCAAATGGATAGAGCATCAGGCTCATACCGGGTCAGTTACCTGAAGGCTGCGAGTTCGACCCTCGCGGTGGGCTACTGCGATGCGTTTTTTCCCCTCTCCAATACCAACATGGAAAAACTGTTCTAGGCTTTTCCTCGACAGGTCGAACTCGGTCTGGCCAACTTTTTCCTCTTCAACTTTAGGGACAAGCTGTGGAATTGTCTGGCAGTTATTGGTTTATAGGAAATATACATGAGATGGGCACTGAATCTAGTATGGTCATCTTATAATTTCGGTATGATACGAGAGTCCCGTGTTATGAGCAAGTAAACTGAGATCTTTGCATTTGTTACCGGCTTTCTAATCTTTCCCAGATTCGCACAACCACCATTTCTCAGATTCCTCACTGCTGTCGCCCCGTCCACATCCGAGGCTCTACCTTTCCCCTTCTCTTACGTTTGGGCTTGAGATTGTTTCTCTGCCTTTTGCACTAGTGCGAATACGACCGAGTTCGAGTCTGGTGCGGTAATACTACAAATAGAGACGGAAAAACAAGTAGAGAGCCAGCGACTGCCGACAATACGGTCCCTGTTGCATGTGCATTCGGATCTTCGCCGGTAGGTCCTGGCCATTTTGTCAACTTGTCGTTCTTCACAACTGACAAGCTCTGCATTATGTGCTACTAGTACCTTGGACGTAAAGGTCAAATTCAACTCTGCTTTCTTTGCTGTGTTTACCTCCCCTGCCGGGAAAAGCGACATGAACGGCATTTCGCCGGAAGTTAATAATGTCTCTGAAGTCCGCGAGAGACCCAACGAACAAAATGAACAGGTTTACCCTGACCAACCTAAAGCAGAACGTCTTCCACGCCATGCCTATTCGTGTCACTGGGCTCATCCGGCAAAAGATCCATGATCTGCACAGCGCTCGCGGATGCATAATTACTATTTTTAACGTAAGGTGTGTACCAAATGAACAAGACGTACGTATCTTTACGAAGAAACTCTCAAGCCACTCGGACTAGTCTCAAATACGTTCTAAATCAAGGGTCACGCTACCGAATACTCTGAGAAGCAACTGGAAATATGCGTTCGACGACAAAGCACTGGAAGGCGACTTCACAGTCTTTATTGTACAATACCGAAACATACTCGAACGATGTGAAAGGAGAGCAAAGCTGGAACGGAAGCGATAAAGCACTAGGATATGAAGTGCCATTTCTATTTTGGAAATGAATCCGCAGTTTTACGGCTCAAAGAGGAGAGCGAGCTTTGGAGCGAAGACGAAGCAACGTTGAATATGAATGCGGTTAGCTGGAAACGTATAGACAAGAGACCGGATGCACCATTCCTATCTTGGAAACAATTCAGAGTCTCTACTGTATAGCACTAGACCAATCCTTGACCGGAAACAAACGCAGGGCATGGCCTAAATCTTTACGGAATGACAACGAAGCAGACCACACTTATCCGGAAACGAGCGGCTAACGATATAACGTTAGGAGTGTCATTTCCGCCTCCAAAATAATTCTACGACCTTTGCGGGACATCGAAGCAAGTTTAGTCCGAACATTTTTAGTTATAATATGCTAACATCAAGACCAGAGTCACTAGATTCGATCCATTTTTGCCTGGAATCCTTCTGGAATGATAATACTATGCCATTTGGATCCATAGGTCAAGATTAAGCACCATTCATGATGAACTGGAAGAGGCGTACGTATGTGAGTCTGAATCGCTTGTATGATCAGAAATTGGATTGTTGGTTAGCTAGCGGAATCGGGTGCAAAGGTTAACGGGATCACCAACGAATACTAATGGAAAATTTCGAAGACGTCTTCTGGTCATTATGTATAAGTCGTGATGGTGATTTCGATTCTCGCGTTAACCCTTTTTTAAGTGTTAGCGCTCTCGATGCGGACCTCTACTGGATTCAAAACTTAATAATCAAACCTTACGTGAGTATTTCGCTATCCGTTCCAACTTCTTGAATGATACCTGTACTAGATTCAACTCATTCCTGGCTCTCAGGTCCAGACTAATGAAAGCTCCTAGAATTTCAACCCAATTACGACCATCTTCTCCCGCTCCAAGATCAACTGAACCAGGAGTGAGACGCTTTGCGGAATTTGATTACTTTTCTGTGAATAACGTATTCGGACAATTTATGTATCTTGTGGGAGTCAAAGCGACGCTGAATGCAGTTAGTCGGAAACAGAGTTGTCGCGGTCCAGTTCTTTCCCTGTCTGGAGGGAACCTTGGACAGAACTTACGAAGAGTGGGTTCGGGGGCCCAGTTCAAGTTCAAGAGTTCGAATTTGTTTTCTTCTGTTTCGCGGTTAGTGCATAGATACAGGGGGTAGCTCGGAGCGAGGCGTATTCTATACCTAACATACAAGGCCTACACTACTAGTAGTAGGTAGTTCTAGTATTTACTTAATTATACAACATTCCAATCCAAAATACAAGAGAAAGTCTGGCAAGATACTCCCTATAGTACAACACATGTTACAGTTCTCACCACGGCCTGTATACCCTTCCAACCCCACGACACACATCACACTGGTAATTATCTATGATAAAATAACTTACTCTGCCCGACCCGCCGCACCTCCAACACCGCGTCCCGCCCAGCCGAGGATCACCAGCTGGGTATACGACAGGGCTCGGAGCTTGAATGCTGGTGCTGCCCGGAAGGTTGATGACATTAGGAGGAGAAAAGGGCGGAGGATGGGGAGGCGGAAAGAACGACGGAGGAGAATTGTCATGTATCCTTGGCGGTAGCAGTGGCGGTGGCTCGGAGGGTGAATGCTGGTGTCGATGCAGGGACGAGGATGACGAACGTAGCTTTCTGTGACCAGGAGGCGTGTTTCTTGTGGTCGAACCCTGACCCTGTGCATGACGCGGAGGTGTTCCGCTCGGTAACGGTCTCTGAAGCGTTGTCGTCTCATTCGTCGCAGGCGCATACAGCAACGCGGGCGTGTACGGCTTAGGATACTTCTTCCAGCATTTTTTGCATGGATGGAACGGGTTAGAATCTTTGTCTCTGTATCCCGTGTTGAAGCCTGCCAGGTCCGATTATAATGTTAGATGATGGGTGTATTAGAGCGAAGAGAAGCAGGAAGGACGTACACTTGGGACACGTGTATCCTTTTGGATAAACGAGGATCTTTCCATTTTGGAGAAGAACGCGGCCTGGAGTGGGCTGTGTTGTTGGTCGGGCGTCGTCGTACACACCTAGTCCGTTCCCAGCTCTAGATATTGGAGAAGAAGGGGCAGAAGATGGCAAACGCGGTGAGCGAGGGGGCGATAGAGCTGAAGATGGTGGTTGAGGTGATCGCATTGACCTAGGTGAAGGGGGAGACGTGCTAGACGAGGAACGACGACGCCCTGATCCTTCCTCCTCGCTTAGTAATCGTGCAATGATCGCGTCGTTTTCGCTTTCGTTACTGTTGTTGTTGTTACCGTGATGGTTATCATGGCCATGTTGGCGTCGGTCGTGGTGGTTATGATCATCGTCAGAAGACGAATCCGATCCCACTGGAAGGCTCAACATCCCCTCTGCAGCTCCAACCGCGTAAAAGTCGCGTGCAAAATCGGATGTGGGCTCTGTACCATTTGGGTTTGAATCTGTACTAGTTGATGTGAGCCGGATGGGAGAAGCGGAACCAGTTGGGTTTGGGGATAGGCGTTCGGGTTGTCGGCGAGGAGGTAATGCAGGCGGAGTGGACGTAAATGGTGTCGGCATATGCGCTGGTGCGGGTGAGGTCATAGATGTCCCTGTCGCCACTGGGCTAAGCGACGAATAGGAACGAACATGCCGAGGGGCAGGTGGCGGGTAGAAACTCGTCTGGCTGCTACCGGACCGGCTAGGCCCAACGACATTCTCCAGCTGCTCAACGAGCGTGTCCGTTAGCTGTTGTAAAAGGTTGTAGCGACGGTTTCTGTCCCGGCCACGACTGCTTGGGAAGGAATAAGAATTGAAGCTCGTTGGGGTTGGTGATAAGTAGCCATTGGGAATCGGAGTGAGACTCGGATTTGGAGTTGGGCCTGGAGCGGGGCCACGGCTGGAATGCTGAGTAGACCGCTGAAACGGCCGTCTTGGACCTGATTCGAGTGTCGTTTCGCCGTGGCGGACGTCTGGAGTGGGTGTATATGCCGGTGGCTCCTCAGGCGGATCTACAGCGATTACAAACGGCGGAGAGCGCTCTCTCGCACCAGATCTCTCTTGTCCTCTGTCAGATAAGCTCTGTGAGCTTGGTATAGGCGGTAACTCCCTCTCGGAGTTGTCGTGTTCTACCGTTTCCGGTATAGCCGGCAAGTCGTGGATGTGCTCTGGACCGATAGTGGTCTCATCGTCTCCGGCTACGGTGTGGAACGATGGCGGGGGATTTATGGAGGCGCCGGTTGAGGTTGGCGAGAGGGATTGGGCACGAAAGGGATTGTGCGAGATGGTGGTCATTGCTGTTGAGGCCGAGATCTCTGTCTGGTAGCTTTTGACTGCGCCCGAGGCTGTCCGATCTCACGCACAACTCATCGACATCTCCAATGATTGTCGTCCTGGAATCCCCCCAGGGCCAGCCACCAACTGCACAGCGTCGCTCGCTAGCGACCCGGCGCGGAAAGCGTCAACTACACGATGCACCTCTTGCTTCCCCCCCACGATGAAATATGATTAATATATGATTACGAACGAACGACCACCAGGATGCTTTTGCACTGGCATTCATCGGATGCATAGCCTTGCAACCAATGTATCCTTGAATTCTTAAGGGCCATGCAGCACTATCCAGCGTATGAGCAAGGATAGATTATGATGGATTCGACATGCACTGTTCAAAGCACAGATTTAACGACAAGCGTTGCCATAAATGCTGCCTCGTTAAGGTGTGCTTTTCATGCCACGACATTTGCCATGAGTGTACATATACAGCACCATCAGGTATCCTCAAATCTTCCACATTACGCAATGTTAGTTCACGGAGTGCGGAACAGAACCCCACTCCGGACCCTCCCGCTTTCATGCCCGATAATCATACCGAACTGGAACGAACCTATATGGCTAAATTAAGGACGGCAAAAGTACATGTTTCCATGTTTCTCTCTTGTCCATGGCAAAAAACAATAGATCGGACGAGCGATACTTGTAACATCGTCTGATGCAGTGGCGTGCTGTCAAGGACCGAAGTAGCTGTAACTTTTTCCTACGGCATTGGAAGCTACTTGCTCAGGTGGCGTTCGTACGGGCAACACTGTGATAAGCTCCACCGATGTGCTAAGGATGTCGGTCAAAATCGGAACGAGCACTGAGGCACTCTAACCTGGCACTGATCTGTGCCTACTTCCTTTGGCGTGAGTGCTTCGCATGACCAGCCGAATGGGTGACATCTACCCCTTTCTCGTTAGCTGCTTTGATTTTCACAGCGACAGAGGGTTAGAATGTCGAGAAAAGCTCTGTGGTCGCAATATCTTCGCCTCAGCGGTGATATTGCAGGTACATCAATTATTAGCACATATCAACAAGAGTCTATTCTAGGCGTCATAATTACAGCAAATGAACTCCAAGTAATTATCACCCAAATCGGCCGCCCCCTGGACACAGTAACTCAACTCAATATTCATTACCATGGAGCATTCAAACGCTCGAAGTGGGGGTCTCGCATGGCGTTACGCTACGCATGTCAGTCAACTATACCCTGTATCCCATGACACAACTCACGTCCATCTCAGTGTAGTAGTACGTTCGAGGATATAAGGAGGTTCATTCATGAGCGTGTTATATACACGCATTACAGAATAAACTGTAGGCGATGGCTTAGGGGTCGCCACACACTTTCCAAAGTTATCAGTAGATGTCGTGAGTGTTACAGATAGAACACACTTACAGTTACTGTGCTGATGAAAAGGGCAGAAAATAAGGTGTATACGTGCGGAAGTTGCATAGCGGGTTGTTCGGACAAATTTCGCAAGCAAAGTGTCAAAGGCTATCTCTTATACGGCGTCCAATCACCGATAATAAATACCAACGGCAGAGTTTGCTTGGCTCATTAGTCACTCCGCAGTCAGCCATGTTATAGCAAAAGCTGCGACGCTTGGCAACTAGCACATATATGTCTCATTGGGATTAAGATGCTGGTATCTGCCCCCGAAATGAGTGTTTCGAGCCAAGGTATTTCGTCATCCATCTTACTTTTTTTTTCCAGCTTGCTGACGTTGATACAGTATCGGAGCGGCGGCGTTAGAAGCATAGGAACAAAGCTGTACCGGACCCCAGAGAAAGTGTATTGCGCAATTATTTTAATTTGTGGTGCCTCGGTCTATTCGCCGTTCGCCCTTGCAGATATATAAGATGGAGCGAAAGTCTCAACCTTCAATAGGCTGGTGCGCAGCGCTTCCAACATGCACCTCATATCATCTTTCGCCGCGCTATCTATAGTCTCTTTAGCGCATGCCGCTATAGGACCAAAGACAAACTTACATATCGTCAACAGAGTCATCTCACCTGATGGATTCAACCGTTCGTAAGTAGTGAAATCTATTACCATGAGACGATCTATTGACAAGATTGTAGGGCTGTTCTGGCGGGCCGCACACCTCCCACCGCGACCATGCCGGGGCCCCTAATTGTTGGCAACAAGGTA